>VOQK01003831.1:9508-28641 GCA_015052645.1 Benitochromis conjunctus | reverse complement strand
GGGGGGGGGGGGAAATGCTGAAGATGGAGCTGCCAGGCAGGAGGAAAAGAAAACAAACAATAATGAATAATGAAACACACTGAAGAAAAATGCACCAAAATCATACGGTGTTTATCACAGGCCGATGATGCATACTGCAGCTGTGAACCTTCTTTTTTTATTTTTGAAAAGAAAAAAAAGAACAAGCTGAGCTTCACAATTATGATATAATTTTATTGACACTTTTCATTAGCGGTTACCACAGAGAGAAAGCGGAACCTTTGTCTAAGGTTTAAAAGAAGGTGAAAATTAGATTTAAAAGTAAAAAGATGCAACTTGAAGCCCGCAAATGCATTTTATATACAAAAATCTCATCAGGGTCATGATGCTATTCCTGCACTTGGCATACATGCAGCTGCTTTCTGTAACTGCTTCTGACAGGCAAACAAAATATCTTTCAGTCATTTATATAAAACCAGTTAATCACTATAAAAATACAGGAAGATGAGTGTAAAAATAAACAGTCATCAGACTAAAAGGAAAGGTGCATTTTGTTAGCGATTGTCAAGAGCCAGAATATGTTAGACATTGCATTCTTATGGTGCATGTTGAAGTCAAGAAAGGCAGCGAATAATAGACTGTTTTTCATTGAAAGAAAACATTTTATGTCATCAGAATTCATTTTTCGCAGTGCTACTTAGATACAGCCTTGCTTTGAGCTAAATACTATGCAAGCAGGCTAATATGCACTATCAGATTAGATTTCCCATCTTCATTCTTCAGATGAACACGGTGAAATGCTCCGATTTCAATTTTTGTATAAAATACAACTCAGGCTAGAACTTTGTTAGCTTTGCAGGTATCTGACCCCAAACTTAATTTATTTAGTTATAGTGATGATACAAGATCTAAATATAGCATTGTTATTATAAAGTATTGTGAGGGGAACATGACTGTCTATACCAGGGGTCACCAACCTTTTTGACAGTGAGAGCTACTTCTTTGGTACTGATTAATGTGAAGGGCTACCAGTTTGACACACACTTCTGAAATAACAAATTTCCTCAATTTAACTTTAATTATATGTTATCATTAACAATTAACGATTCATCTATGTAAAGACACTGATTATGTTAATTATTTTTCACCATAATTATAAAGAATGCAAGTAGGAAACAAGGTAGGAAACAGATAAATATCAATATGCATATATAGTGAGCTATTTTTAGAACAGGCCCGTGGGCAACTCATGTGGTCCTTGCGGGCGACCTGGTGCCCACGGGCACTATGTTGGTGACCCCTGGTCTATACCAAATAACTTGAAAATCAAGACAGTTCATTCAAAACCCAAAAAGTCAACCCCACAAAATTGCCAGATTAATTTCTATCCTTTGGGGTGCATGACACTTTAAAAATTCATTCATTCAGTCATTTTGATAGTCATTGAGCAACTTCAATATGAATAAAAGTGGCAGATCTACTGTATGCCAGCCAACAAGGTAAAATCCTGAACATTGCTGAAACTGCTGACCTGACCCGAACTGTTTTTAGTGAGGGGGGGGAAAAAAACACCACAATTCAAATGATTGTTTTCGACTTTGGGCCCTAACTTGTGATGCTTTTGTTTTAATAGTGGAGTATAAATTAGAAAGGTCTTATGACATTTATTACTCATGTGTTTTTTTGAATCGCTCCAAAACAGCACAAGCACGATGCCTCGTATTGGAAACAGCCGATGAATTAATCCATTCATGCAAAGCTAGTGACTGTCAAAGCATTTTCATGAATTTATAAAGTATCTTTATTAGTTGGTCACAGTGTGATGCTGATGTTGCCAGCAGATTAGACTGGTTCTAAGTATCATAAAAACTTCACATGTACTGAGCGTGTGCAGGTACACAAGGGCCCTGAGCTTAGATGTCAGATTTTTAAACAAAGAGTACATTTACAAGGCCTTCAGCCAAGCCTGTGATTCACAAAGAAAAGGGCTGCCACCCATTACTCACTTGCAAAAACACACTTCTACAGGTTGTTCTGCAGCCAGTTGAGGTAAGCCCTGAATGCCCTCTTCCCAACATCAAATTCAAATGGCCAGGATGTTATACTGAAACATCCATGGAAGCCATCCTCATAATGGTCGCTGGTAACAGCGACCCCTGCATCCTGTAAGCGGCGGGCATACATCAGCCCATCATCCCTCAACACATCATGCTCACATGTTAGAATGTATGCACGGGGGCATTTTGCCAACACTTCTGGCCCAGCCAGCAGTGGTGCCGCCCGCACATCAAGCAGGCCTGGCACCTTCTTCAGAAATCCCTGAGATCCCTTTTCCACAATGAGAGGCTTGTAGTTCTTCTTGTACTTCTGAGGAAGTAGCATGTTCCAGTCAAGTCTTGACCTCAGCTCTGGGGTGAGTGAAGAGTGTTGCAAAGCGCTGTGGTTGTTCACTAAAAACTCTGGCATAAGGGAATGGTCAATGTTAAGATACTGCAGCCATAACCGGATCATGAGGGTCCGGTAGAGGATGGGCATATATTGGTTCTGCAAGTAGGAGGGTGTATTGAAATCCAAAGCCTGAAGCACTGGATAGATCAAAGCTTGGACACTGAATTTCACACTCACGCTGTCGTCTACAGAAATCTGAAAAAACAAACACACAATATGAGTAATGGTTGTCTACAATGCAATGCAGACTGTGTGGTGATGCCAAATGGTTGGATCTTTCTTTGTCCCTACAGCAGGATGAACGTGTATTTTGGTCAGTCCTTTTCAGTCTTTTTTCTTTCAACTCTAAATTAAAACCAACAATAACGTAGTGTTCGACTTTTTTTTTTTTTTGTATGTTGCATATTCGAGTCAGTTAGTTCAATTCTATTCAGTTTTGTTTATACAGCGTCAAATCACAACAACAGTCGCCTGAAGGCGCTTTATATTGTAAGATAAGATAAGATAAGATAAACCTTTATTAGTCCCACACGTGGGAAATTTTTTGGTCATGGCAGAAAGTACAAGTTTAATAGCAGTAAGCATTAACGTAGACCCTACAATAATACATACAGAAAAAAAAAATCATATGACCCCCTATGAGCAAGCACTTTGGCAACAGTGGGAAGGAAAAACTCCCTTTTAACAGAAAGAAACCTCCAGCACAACCAGACTCAGTGAGGGGCGGGCATCTGCTGCGACCAGTTGCGGCGAGGGGAGGAAGACAGGACAAAAGACATGCTGTGGAAATAACAACTTTGTAAAGATAGCTTTGTGATGCAACTAATTTACAGTGCTGTGAAATAGTATGTGCCCACATCCTGTTTTCAACTAGTTCTGTGTGTAAAACCAATGCTCCTCCCTTGTTAAATCATTAAGTAAATATGGATAACATTTTTTGGAAAGCTGAGTTCAGTTTCACCAGCCACACCCAGGCTTGATTACTGCCAGACCTGCTGAATCAAGAAAGCACTTAAATAGAACCTGTCTGAGGTGAAGGGTTGAAGCTTTTTCTTTGGTGTCCCAGCAAACCATGGTGAGACCCATTATTATATTAGTGGTGAACCGTCCTAGGAGTGGCCAACTTACCAAAATTACTCCAACAGTGTGTCAACAACTCATCCAGGAGGTCACAAAAGAACCAGAACAACATCTAATGAACTGCAAGCCTCACTCGTCTCAGTTAAGGTTAAGGTCAGAGTTCATGATTCAACAGTAAGAAGGAGACTGAACAAAAATGGCCTCCATGGTTGAGTTCCAAGGTTATAACCACTGCTGACCAAAAACAGAACTTTTTGGAAGGTTTGAGTCCCACTACAACTGGTGTAAAACTAACACAGTGCGTCATAAAAACAACATCATGAGAACAGGCAAACATGGTGGTGGTAGTGTGATGTTCTAGGGCTGCTTTGCTGCTTCAGGACCTGGATGACTTGTCATAACTGATGGAACCATGAATTCTGTTCTCTGCCAGGAGAATGTCTGGCTATCAGTTTGTGCCCTGAAGCTCAAGTTCACTAGGCTTATACAGCATGACAATGATCTGGAGCACACCGGCAAGTTCACCTCTCACCTCTGGTCAACTTCCGGACTTAAATCCAATTCAGATGCATGAACTTGATCCGGCTGCTCATGTTTGAAAACCATCCAAAATGGCTGAATAAAAACAACGCTGCAAAGAAGAGTGAGCCAAAACAGCCTCTGTGTTTACCTCCTGAGCAACTGCAGCAGCGAGGTTTCCTCCAGCGCTGTCACCTGCCACAGCCACACGCTCTGGGTCAATAGAATACTTGGCAAGAACTTCTGGAGACAAGAAGTGTTTGGCAGCAGCAAGACAGTCTAAATATGGCACTGGAAAGTGCACATCTGGATACAGACGATACCTACACACAAAGAGGGTTCAAATGTAATTTACTAGAGGTTCAGGAAGCTTTGGAGTATATAATTGAAGGGACACTCCACTGATGTTGCGAATGAAGACTACAGTTTTGCAAGAGGAAACACACTTACTCAACAGAGACCACAACAGTGTTGAGCTCATCTGACACCATTCGGCTGGTAATATCATATGGCCCCTTCTCTGAGGAATTGACAGAGTGAGAGACAGAGAAGGACGGAAAAGAAGATGTTCATGGACTATGCGAACTGAAATTTAAACGTGGGGTAAAAAACATCTGTACAAGCTCAAACACTATATAAACTCATCTATTTGATCTGGACAAAAATATTTTATTTTAAGGCAGTTAAAGATAAAACACTGCAGTATATAGACAAAATAGATTGATAAGGTTAGATATATGCGTATTGTGTTATTGACGTTTGAAAATTTGCACCTAAAAAGCAAAGAAAGCTGCAACCATCGCAAGTAATGTCTCAAAGTCTATGATTCTTTTTAATGTAAGGATATTATTTTTATTTCTAACTAGAGAAAGCAAATAGAGACTCACTGGTGGTGCCGAAGGCCCAGCCACCTCCGTGGAAATACATCAACCCTCTCCTCAGATGACCCTCCCCTCCAGCTGGGGGCTCGTAAACTCGCACTGGGATGCCAGCGAAAGTGATGTCGCTGATCTTCACGCCTGGGCCGGGCCCTGCACTGGACTCAGAACCCAGAAATGTCTTCAATATCCCGCCATCCATGGCCTCCATCATAAAGCTAACGTGATGGTCAAATCCCAGCCATTGCTTCAAAGAGGCCTGAAGACAAAAGTAAACCAAACTCCAGCTCAAACCCTTTGATTGTTTCTTGTTTGTTTCAGGACACACATTAAGAATTTAATACATAGATTGAAATGAAATCAGTGGAAACAACAGAAAGTCGTAGGGAATTTGGCAAAAGGCAAAATGTAATCATCTCTTGGCAGGATTTTGAGACACAATTTCTCATAGTCACCTTTCTCCTACTAACTGTGCAGTACTGATATGTCTGCCCTTTCCCTCACTTAGAGTGTCTCACCAGCAATGTCGAAGACACTGAGGTACAGCCAGTCACACTGTCACATGTGCAGATATCACATTTTCACACTAATGGAGAATAAAGTCAGTTTCTGTTATGCATCAGCACACTGTTTACTAGTAAGTTTTAAAACTATTTTACAATATCAGTCACACTTGAGCACGTTCTTGTGCATAACATCTGCTGTAGCAATGCAAAATTAATATTAGTGACGTTTTCTTAAACACAGACTCCTCAAACTACATGCTAATGACTGTTTGAAATCTTACAAAATGACACAATAAGCCGAGATTTTTAGTGAAACTCTTGCTCCGAGGATTAGTCTCGGCCAGCGTGCTAATAATTAACTGATAGTTTCTCGCCATCTATCATCTGCCACTTACAAAATGTAGAACACAGGTGAGGGTATAAAGTTCACGATCCTCTCACAGCGCCAGAATAAACGTCTCAATAACTTTTGAAATCACACAGTGGGATTACTAAATGAGCTCTTTCACAGACTTGGTGCATTTCGACATCTTTTGTCAAATCAGATTTTATGGCACAAGCATGAAAAGACCTCTGGTCATCCAGTAAAACCAAAAACTGGCCTATAGATACCTTAAATCCGTGACAGCTCATATTTATTTCAGCAGCATATCATTTTGCACCATTGTACTGAGTATCAACACCAAACAGCATACTCTAACACAAGGTACAAAATCCAAGTCTGTGTTTGAGTGTGTTATGTACAGATTATGTCTTTTCAAACATACAGTGCATGCAGCCAACCTGTAATAACACATTTAATTAAAACTTTGCACATAGAAAAATCAAGATTCTAATGCGATCCTTCTCATTCCTCTTTTTGATGCCTTACATCTTACGTGCATCAGCTTTTCTTCCCAGTGAAAACATCTACTCTCTTACCACATGAAATGCTGTCCTTAAATAGGCATCCAGCATCATCAACTTCCACGGCTGCTGAATGGCATCAGGCAGCGGGCTGTAAATATAATAAGCAAGTGCCAGCGTTAATGACACAGTGAGCAGGAGTGACAGCAGCCTCATCTCGCAGCTGCAGGATGATGCTTCTTCAGTTACTGACTCGGCGGAAGACTGAGACAGAGCCCGCCGCCTCAGGCTGTCTGATTCTTAATTTCTCACTTGGCACTAGAATGCGTGGGCACTTCCGCTGGAAATCTTCAAAATAAACCTACATTTTGAAAGTGACGTTTCTTTTAAAAATAAAACATGTTATGAATTAATCTATTTTAGTTGCATAACTTTAGATATGGGAAAATATGAAATAGCTGTGGCTTCATCTGGTCATGTGAAAAATAAACAAATAAAATAAAACAAAAATAAACGGAGCTAAAATTCAGCCTAGTAAAAATAAGGAAAAGGTCACAGTATTTTTATTACGCGACTCGCTTGACTGGATTAGCGCTTTTATTTTGAAAGCGGTAACAGCAACGAATGGGCATCTGGGAAGTGGGAGTGTTTTTGGAACAGCTGTAAGGCGTGTGCAACTATGTTGTATTACATGTTTGTAACCACTGAGAGGCACAATGGAGCTGCAGTCCATTAGACGTTAGATTAGTGTGGGCAGATTTTGTAATCACATTTTAAAGGTTGATAAACAAAACGATGTTATATGAATTGCTTCTTTATTTTAGGCCTCATCAAGCCAACTAGATGAAAACCACAGAGAGAAAATAGTAAAAAGAATTCAATGCTAAATTCAGGAAACTCAGTGTTAATCCTTGAGATGTAATTTTTTAAAATTCATTTTGGATTTGAAAAGGGAAGATTTGCAGTTTGAGGTCGACTCATGTTCCTGTTCATATCAGGAGCTCCTTTCTCGCTGATTATTGATGCCTTTTTATCTGCAGACATCAGTGTTAGACCAAAGTCTCACTGGAAGGTATTAGTGGTGCAATATATGGGCAAGAGCTCTGCTTTTCCCAATGAGTTATTATTTCTCGACTGCGTGGCTTTTACATTCATCAGGAATGGTTTTGTACAGGAAACATGGTTTCAGAAAAAGAAAAGGATGATGATGGTCAGCATGATCCCCAGTTATATTTTAAAATTCAATGTTTGAGTTAGATAGTATGAATCTTAGAACACCTAGGCTGCAGCTAAATCTGCATCAGATTACCAGAAAGGCCCAGTACAGTCAATAGTGCCACAGACTTCATTGCAGATTGGGGAAAGTGTCTTCTCCTCTCTCAGTTCCTCTTTCTGCGCTATATAATTCTGTCTCTTCCCATGGTTTAATTTTAAATGTGCACTGTCTGTCCCTGGTGGCCTGGTGTGAGAATGTAAACAAACATCATGATGATGAGGATCTGACTTCTGCGCTGAGCTGATTTTTCCAAAACATAGTAGCAAGACCACCTGACCGTGTCAGCTTAGCTTCTTGGAAGACCAGCGTGGGGTTAGTAAGGTGGCTGCAGGAGGTGATACAGAAAAGCTGATTAGTAAACATGGAAACAGCAGATCAGCCTACTTGTTACTCCAAAGCTCATTAATTAACACGCTGCCGGACCAACGTGAGAAAACGACAGGTTGTGGTTTCATTGACTCAGTATATTTTCATTCTACGATGCTAATTATGACCTCTGTCTCACAATGTACTTTCATATTTTTGTTCCAAATGATAATTCAAGCGACTGGTGCATAATGCTATCACTACCTTATGTGAACCGCTTCATCTGTGCTTTACGAGCCTGCCTAACAGAAGGTATAGCTAGAGCACAAAATGCTTTTAACGCGGATTTCGTTGAACCATCACGCCAAAGATATGCATGAACAGCAGAAAGCAGATTAGACAGCAAAATCAGTTTGATATTTTTTTTTTTTGCACGTCATGGTAATTTGATACCTTTGCACCTAGTTAAGTGTGAATGCTTCTACTGTTACTTGTGATGCACTTTTTTTTTGCAGTCATCTTGACATCCTAAATCCTGCAGTATCAGTGTCAGTGTGTCACACTCAAAAGATCACTTAAGCTAGACACAGATGCCACGCTTGCTTACTTTCCAAAAATCCCTCTGAATGAGAGTGTCAGCAGAAAGCTTAAATTGTATGTGTGACATATGCACTTTTGTGTGTGTGCGCACAAATGTGTGTGGTATAAAGCGTGTACATTAAAATTCCCTTTAACTGCCCCCTTCCTCCCTCCTGTTTGTTGGCTTGGCGTCTCCCGCCAGTCTGTGGTATGGAGGGCAGAGAGAGGGCCCCTCTCTCGTGTCACTGGCTGGAATTACACTTATGGTCATATAACATGACTAAATGCACGAGGCAGAAATGGAGGTTTTCCATTTCAGGCAATCCTGCCTCATTGCTCAGCCTGGGTCTGACACTGCCTTTAGATAGGTTTATGAATTATAGTACTTGAGCGCTGGGTCTAATATACTCAAAGTGTTGCAGTTAAAATTCAATTGCTTTGTTTAACAAAGGCAGTGATTTTGAGTCTGTCTGAAGCACAGTTGCATGCATTATCTTGAACAGGATGTTTTTAAATTCACTACTTTTCTTTTCTTTTTTGATTCAACAAAGGCTAAAGCACTCCTGCAAAGGTCATTTACAGGACGTGGCTGTGTATTTGAAATCAGGAATGTTGCCCCTTCGATATGCGAGAAAGAGGAGTTCAGCAGTGATGCTGATGGGACCCGGATGACACAAGCGAGCGGATGCACATATGTAGGATTTTAAAAGTGTTTTTGTGTGAGTGTGCGTGAGTGCATTGCAGTAATGAGTAAAACATACAACGTCCATCAGGATCCAGGTAAAAAATATAAATAAACAGCTTCTGCGACAGCACTTGAGTCCATGAGAAATTTTCCCAAGGGGGCAATAAAGTATCATATCTTGTCATATCCTGTTGTTCTTTTATACAAAGGGAATAGAATTTCTCTGAATATATCTCTTTTCACATTGGACTTGGGTGGAGTGTATTTCAGGTTCTCTTGAGTCAAACAAATATTACAGTGAATGAAAACTGAATTCAATGAAACTGTCAGTATTAATACCTGTGCTCTTTATGCTATGACAAGTCAGATCATCTGCCATGAAAGCTAAAATTTGGATGTAACAATAAGCACTGAGAATTTCCAAACAGGGTCCTGCAGGTGAAACTCCATACGGGTAACCAGGTTTATAATCAGTTTAAAGGAAAGGATGTTGAATGATTGCAAAAATATTTAGATCTTAACCCATTTTAATTTGTTATTTTAAAAAAAAAACATTAAAAAAAGCTTTCCATACTTTTTAATTTAAATCATCTCACGTCATAAACTGTGTGACTGGGTGTGCACACTTACATGCAATGTCATTGTATGGTATTTAGGAATGTCATGGGGCCAGTTGGTGGACGCTACGCTTCAGTTGCAACGCAGGCTATTTCTGAAATGACAAACAACAATCTGTTGTTATTATGTCTTCCCCAAAGCAAGGTGTCATATCAGAAAGAATGGCAGCAGAAGCAGCAGGCTCGTGTTTTTGTCAGGCGGCATGCTGTCGTTGACGTTAGGCATTCAAGTACACAGTGTTCTTAATTGGCTGAATAACTGACTATTTGCTCTGCTGGTGATGAAACACTGACATCAGCTGAGCATTGTGGAATCATTTCAATCACTTGTTATAATTATTCATCTGTTGCTGTGTTTCTGCTCTTATCGGTGCCTGACTTGAATTTGGGTTTATCTGGGTTTTCAGCTACTTGAAGCAGTGGTCTTTGACATGTTCTGCTACTTGGGTATTAGCCTAAGAATATATGTTGAACAGCTGCAGATAGATAGATAGATAGATAGATAGATAGATAGATAGATAGATAGATAGATAGATAGATAGATAGATAGATAGATAGATAGATAGATAGATAAACTGTCAGACAAACAGACTTACATTTGACTCTAGAATATTTTGGTATTCAATGAAGTTCATGGTTGACTCAAGGACTGCAAGGTGCCCAGGTCCTTTGGCTGCCAAATAAATCATCACCCCTCCACCACCGTGCCTGACATTTGGTATGAGGTGTTTGTGCTGACATGCTGTTTGGTTTCTGCCACTCATGGTGCTATGCATTATGGCCAAACATCTTGTCAAACACTTGGTCTTGTCTTGTCCAAAGGATCTTCTTCCAGAAGTCTTGTGGTTTGCTCAAATGCAACTTTGCAAACCTAAACTGTGCAACTGTGTTCTGTTTAGAGAGAAGAGGATTTCTTCCAGCTACTCTTCCAAACAAGCCATTTGTTTTCAGTCTTTTTCTAATTGTATTGCCATGAACTTGCTAACTGAGCCCTGGAGAGTCAGAGAAGTAGCTTTTATGACCTAAGGATGAATTTGATGGGACGTCCACTGGGAAGACTGTGGTATTGTAGTAGACTGGCACTTATAGAGAACCTCTCTACTCAAACTTTTTAGTCATTCTTCCAGTCACAGACACATTCATGTAGTACTTTTAGCTATACCTAAGCACTTTTATCTAACATGAACACACAACAGATACATCAGGGTAACCCGGGGTTTAATATCTTGCTCAAGAACTGCTGCCGACCTTGGTAGACGGCCTGCTCTACCACCTGAGCCACACAACCTGAATGCTCCAGACCAGTACACTGCAAAAACGTCTGCTTTAATAGATATGTCCACACACTTGCTGATGATCCCTTAAATAAATGCATTTGATTAGCAGTATCTGGGTGCTACTTACTTTCTGATTGCTATGAAAATAGTAAGTTTTCCACAAGACTGTAGTCTTGTTCTGTGTAAACGTTTTTCTGATTTTATACCTAAACAAGATTCATACACATATATAAAGGTATTTTTAAAACACAAAGCATAAGTAATTTTTGAATGAAAATAAAGTTTTCCCTAAATTTGTTCTTCTCACTTATGTCATAGTTTAATGTACTGCATTAAATGGCCACACAAAACAGAAAAATTATGAACTAAGGGATTAATTAAAATCTTGGTTAACTGTAAATGATTGTTCATCTGATCCCTGCCAGGTAGGCATTTGTTGATTTATTAAATAGTGGGAAAAGAGATTAGATACTCACACACTCCCACTTTTTTTTCTCAGACCCCCTCCTTTCATTTTCACGCAAGTCTTTCCACCCATTAATAGCCAGCTCATTTCTTGTTCCTGTCAGACTCAAGTTTTCCTTTGGTCTCCTGGGGATGTTGGACTAAAGAAGACAGATGGTATAGTCCTTCCACTGCAGTCAGCAGGAGACGGCACATCAGTTTCCTCCATTTATGCTTCCCACAGTTTGGAAAAAGCATCAGGCTGGCAGCTGCCCTGGGCAGAGAGGAGTCAAGGGTCAAGTGTCACACTGATGTGGGCAACTGCATGGCTCAGCCCCGACCTTTAACCTGGGCCTGCATGTGGACAGCCCTGTACTGTTATGTAGAGGAGAAATGCAGCTGTGTAACCAAACAACCACCTCAGCATTGCTCTTTGATGGAAACAGCGGTGAATATGAGCAGCCACATTAGAGACAATACAGCAGAGCAACAAGGCAGCAGAGATTAACATAGCATCTATGATTAAACAACCATTAAAACACACAGATCAACATGAACACACATATGACCTCCCACTTCCTCCCTGCCATATTCAGCCAACGCCCCATCAGACTCCCACGAGCCTGTCTCTGGTCTAAATGGGATCCTGATGTTCTGTTAAAGAAACCCCCACACCCACTCCCTGCCTCGCGTTCCCTTTAGCCAGAACCAAGGCTGTTAAATGCGGTTTTGCACTCCTCCCCTCGTTCTCAGCTGCTGCCGAGCGACGTTGACAAGAGGCAGCTGTTGTTGTGGTGAGAGGGTGCGAGTGATGCAGCAGGCAGCAACCAGAGGAGATACATAGATAAACCTGCAGATAACCAGACATATGGCTGGGGTCACCTTCAGCATGTGCGTATTAAATATGTGAGCGATTGCCTTTTTATCGGCACATAGATCTGCGGTTGCGGCTTGTGGGGAAACTATTAGCAAATTAACATGCGAGGATGAGAACATTTGGAAACAGGAGCTGCAGCTAAGGACCCTGACATGTTGAGAAGCTGCAGAACGTCTGCACACAGGAGCCTGCCTTAAAAGACAGGAAGGGGGTGTCTGGGTCGAGAGCTGGGAGCCAGTTTAGACAACTGGTATCTTGTAACGCTCTAATAAAACTCTTCCCTTTTTACTAACGTTTCCCTGTGGAGACGAGACCCAAACTGAGACGGAGAGTTTGACATGCTTGCTGATAATAAGGACACACATACACACACACACACGGCCAGAAGTAATATGGAGACAGGTATGGTCACAGCGTAAAATTCATCTGCAATATTTATTTATTTATTTAAATTGTGCTTGGTAATAATGATTAGGCCTTAATAGTTAAACATAGCATGTATGTGCTGGGGTGACCCCACTGTCCCTGGCTTTATATGTGATGCTGTATTTCTGACATCTGTTGCTTTCAGCAGAAGCTCAGATCCAGGTGTCTCGTCCTTAAGGCAAAGTTCTCATGTGCAGCACGTATATGTAGTTTATCTATGCTGGTGTATGAGGTGCTGAGTGACACTCCCTGTTCCATTTTGTCAGGATGTGTCAACACCCTCATTGCCTCTTCTTTTTATCCTTCTACACCTCTCCCTCCTGCCTCTTTTTTAGCTGTGTGTTGCAGCTCTCACAAGGATGACACTTATTTTTTTCCCCCCCTTTTTTTTTGTCAAGGTGTTATTCCTTTTTCAATGCGAAGACAACCATTCTAACTGAGGATGAGTTGAGCGAATTTCATGGAGAACAAAAGACTTCAAAGTGAAAAAAGGCCTAAATGGTCAAGTCACACGCAGTCGTCCCAAACATATTCCTTCATGTGTGAGTGATGGCATGCAACATTTTGATGCCATTTACTCAAATCCTCTTGACTCCATTGTTACAAACATGATAAGATTAAATAAATTATATCCATCTATTTTTAAGAAAATGGATATGACTCATTTATTGATCAGACTCAGAAGGTTTTTTCTCTATTCAGCGGTCGGGAGTGGTGCTGAAGTAAATGCACCCAAACTGCATGAAACACATGCTCAAATCCTGAGAAAATATCTTCTTTACCTCAGTAGCTTTATAAATCACTGAAGCAACACATATGACTCAGACACTTTTAGTGCAACTGCAACACATCCATCCGTTGTAAACATTTCAGATTATTCAGTCCCAAGGAAGTACAGTATGGGTATGATTTCATTAATCAGAAATCCATTGGATGCTTCACTAATTACCTCTAATATTTAAAGTGCAAAACAGGAATATAGCTGCAATATATTTGCAAAAAATGGAAAACAGGAAATAGTTTGCACATGCAAACTAAACAAATTACACAAGAAGTGGACTGCAAATCTGTGGCATTAGGTCTTATGGAGTGATGAATCCAAGTTAGAAACTTTTTATTAAAGTGAGTCTCTAAAGCAGGGATGCCAAACTCTGGGCCACATCCAGCCCAATATGGTGAACATCTGTAAAACATGGTGGCAGCTCTGTCATAAATTGGGGCTGCAATCTAGCCACTAGTGTTGGAGATCTTGTCGAAATTGATTGAATTATGAACAATAACAAATAGCATCAGCTTTTGATCCACCATGAAATATCTTCTAGAATTAATCTGATTGTCAGCAGCCTAATTTTTCAGCACGACGATGATCCCACACACTCTGCCAATGCAGTAAAAGCATACCTGGCTAGAAGAACACAATGGAACACCATCAGTCACTGACCGGCCTCCACATCACTGAAACAGTAGATCATCTTGACAGAGAACTGAACAAAAGGCAGCCAACACCCAAAGAAGAACTTTGAATGTCATTCAAGAAGCCTGGAGAACTTTTCCTGAAGACTTCTTAAAGAAATGACAAGAAAGCTGACTAAGAGAGTTCACTGTGTTGAAAAATAAATGTGGTCATACCAAATATTGACTTTCAAGCTCATTAGCATTGTACAAACTCTGTTTATTGCCTTTTATCCTGCATCTGCATATTTGACATGTGTAAAAAAAAAACCCTGCCACACCTATTTCCCAATTTATTAGCAAAATATAAAGAAATGAGAGGCTTTTGCACAGCACTGCATATACCACGAAAAAGCTGTTTCCTACTCTTTTTTTTATTTGTAATTTGGGTGAATTTAGATTTTTATATTTCACATTATTTTTGTTGCTCACTGAGCAGAAAAGATGTGTTAAGCCAGATTACCAAACACAGAAAATGCATGAAATCAAAACATAGTCTGTCGCTAAAACTACATTCTGCTCTTTTCTTTTATCGGGTACTTACTACCTAAGTTTTCTGACATGTTTAAGGGACTTATCTTGTCTCTCTGGCTGTTCTTCTTCTGCTGTAATTCAGGGCTGGCTCCTTCACTAATTGAGTGAGAGTACTTATTTTTATCCTGTGGGCCAAACAAGGTGCTGTTGCAGACACAAAGACTCGGAAATATATAGCTGTACACACACGCGGACACACAAAGTGGCTCCACTTGTCATGTGATGCAAACCTTGTGATAGCTGATGTTGTTACAGGAGACACATTCCAGTAGGACTTGTTGGGAGCTCTTAGGTGTGAGCTTGAGTTTTTGTGTGAGTATGTGTGCAAAAAGCTGAGCTCCTTTAAACCAGTTTGTCCATCAGCAGGTCTCATTGGCATAACTTTACACCTTCAGCAACAAAACCACAAAATACATCCTATTTCTGCTATTTGTTGCCCCTTTGGGTCATCTGCTAAAACTGGGGTTTCCACTATCAAGTGGCATCTGCAGCCTCATCAGCTCTTTAAACAGCGATGGAGGACACTGAAGTCCCATCAGCCCCTTTGACCATGTGGCTCTAATAACAGAGGTTATTATATGTGGCGCTGGGGGAAGGGTCACTTCTTATCAAAACAACAAGGAGAAGTGTGGGAGGGCTGTGGGGAGAGTTCTCCACCTGCCTAACAAAAAAAATCTTCTTCTCGTCTGCATTTATAAAATCGAATTGTGTCATAATCCGCAGTTCGTGACGAAGCCGACTACCTGGTCTCCATAGAAACACAGATTTTCAGCATATTAATCTTGCACTTCAGCAAATTAATTGTGTGGTTAATACCTGCTGTCTTATCTAAACACTATACTTCAGTTTTATCACTCATGAATTATTCATAATGAAATTTATTATTAAAAGAGTCCCACAGAAAAAGAAAAATTCTAACACATTTAGACTCAGGCTGAACAACACTTTCCCCAAATTATTCATGAAAAGGGGCTCTAAAAGCTCTACATTAGAGCTCATACACACAAATAAGAGCTTTTTTTTTGCTGATATTTGGTAAAATGGAAAAATTACCTTCACTGCACTTGTGAGAGATAACAAAATCTAGGATTTGATCATAATTCTTTGTGGATTCACTGTGAAGTCCCTGTCTGTGAGTACCAACCTGGGATTTTAGACTCCTATTTGTACAAAGAAAGGGGGGGGGGAAGCTAATTTCTTGTGTGGCAGCTCTACACTTCATTTTAGAAGTCTATCTTGGTTTGTTCAATAGGTAAAAACATCTTAAGGATACTGTTTTTTCATATAATGTAGGTACTAATATTGTCATATTATGTCTAAAACGTGGGGTATTGACTTGAAACCCTACCCAGCCTAATGCATTATTAAATGTATCTTGACATTTTATATGATAGACCAGGCATGTCAAACGCATTTTAAATTGTGCACCACATACAGGGGCCTACTCTGACATTATGTGGGCCAGATCAGTCAAACTATATGATAAATGTGTAAAATTACACTGTAATGACTGACCCTGTAATTATAAATAAGTTCTCTATACACTCCTTCTAAAGCTGTCCAATGGGCCTGATTGGAGTCGTGGCAAGGCCGATTCCGGCCCTCGGGGCTTATGTTTGACGTCCCTGTTTTAGACCAAAGCATCAATCACCTGAGAAACCTCTCAGCATATTGATCGTAAAAATACAGTCTGGTTTCAGCACGAAGTAAAAATGGGTATTATAATCATAGTTTGTAATCTCATATGTTTTAACTATAGTTGCACTTTAGATTGAATATTACGCAGAAAAGTGAACAAATACTGAAGAAGAAAAAAAAAATACTACGTAAAACAACACGTATCCTGGCTACTTTTGAACGCTGGTAACCTGGGTTACTGATATCCTATCCAAGCTGCTAAAGAGCTGCAAACGTAAGCCAGCCGTCACTCTGCCGGAGCCCCCGCCCCGCCGGTATGTTAACGGGAACTCCCCCCTAAGTTCCCCGGCTCTCCTCTCTCTGCTCATTCTCTCCATGAGCGTTCACACACGCATACACACAATCCCTCTCTGTCACACACACGGAGCCTCTGCGTGTTGAAGCAAACCTCCGTATGCTCTCTCCGCTCTTCCCCGGCTACCCGAAAAGCGGCTGTTCGGTTTCGCAGTCTGCGTCGAGCCTTGTCGTGACAGAGTTTGGAAACGGCTGAAGGAGTTAAGGAGGGGAGACGAAGGTAAGCGATGTGGTCAGAATGAGCGCTTTCCCTTGTCCCTGCTTGGAAAACTTTACCGTGCGATTACCGTCGTCCCCGCTGCATTGTAAGGGTGATGAAGGGGGGGTCGCCTGTACCGTCAGCTGCGGGGTTTTTCATAACTGGGGCGTGTTTATTGGAGTATTTGTCTTTGCGCGCGCGTAATGGTGCGTGAAAATTCGCACAAGTGCCCTTTCACTTCAGTGGGGGGATCCTCCAGTCGTGTGAAAGGAAGTTTGGAGATTGGACGCGCAGATTGTAGCGGATCTTTGAACCTGCCCGCTGCAAATAGCACGGAAGCTGTGAGTGAAACCTTGCGGGAAAGCTGCTGAAGCCCACAGGTAACTTGACTTTGTGGCGCAGGTGAACTTAACTCATGGATTTAAAAACAATTCTGTAAGTTATTTTGATTATATTTATGATGCTCTGCGTACTTTAAACTGTTTCCCCCACTTTGGGAGTCCAAGATCCTCAGAGAGAACGACTAATTAAAGGATTTATGTAAAATGCCTTTTTTTCCCGAGTGCACAGTGGATAATTGTGACATAAATGTTTACTCCTATAGCACCTTCCACGCGGAGATACACGCGTGAAACATTTCTAAAACAAAAATTGCTCTTTATCACTATTATATATTTCCATATAGTCTTTAGGGAAACAACGCTCCCATAATCTATTTGTTTGTGTGTTTGTGCGCATATATGTTTGTGTGTGCGTGCCACTGCGGCGATATCCTGTCATATCCTGTGAGGTGGGGGTCAGTCACAGGGTCTCTCTCTCCCGGTATTCTCCTAGAATAGATGTGACACACACACAAACACACACACAGACACACATAAGCACACACATACTATGAGAGGCATCTTCTGTCATAATTGATGCCTTTTCTTTTAGTGATGACCTGTAATGACCTCAGTTCTTTGATTTTTGTGCCCTTTGAAGGCTGCTGTAGCTTACAAACCTGAAAGACACTTTATTTAAAAAACTCACAAATAGCACTTTCCCAACTGTGAAACTGTCAGTGTGTTTTTTCTCATTGATGCTGTGCAGTACATGCGCCATCTCTTTGCATCTTCTTCGCCATTTGATTTCAGTCAAATGGTGAAATGGTGTACGCGTGTATAATTGTGTTACCTTGTTTTCTAAGTAGTTCTATAGGTGTTTATCAAAACACTGATTCAACTTATTGCTGGAAGTGAACAGCTTAGATATTAAAGTCCATTAGTCACAGAAGATAAGCCTTTATTGTTATATTCCTTATTTCAGGCTTTGAAAATTCTTATTTCTTCTCTTCTTGCTAGTGCAAAATGTGTCACTACCATCTCCGTGCTCATAGGGATGCATTTCTGAAGGACCGTATAAGCAATCAACACAATCCAGGGCTTGACATATAGCCTGTCAGTTGTGTAGCTATCCCTTTTATTGTAGAGTGGAGAGTGGCAGGAATGAGTCAGAGAGGGGAGCAACAAACCAATTCTTTCTTGTGGCTCCCTGGCCTGTTCGCTGGATGTGTCTGTGAGATGATGGATGTAAGAATTTGTGTTTGTGTCTGTTTGTGTGTGTTAGAGAGAGAGGGGGAGAAGGAATGAGAGGATCTTGTCTGCCGTAACTCGAGCCTGGCTGGACACACTGACTCTTTAAAGGCCACAAAGACTGCTCTGCATGAACTCTTGGGAATGTGGATGTTTGTGTGTGTGTGTGTGTGTGTGTGTGCATGTGTGTATGTGTGTCACATCACCAGACCTTGTCACATATTCACCTACTTATCTTGTTCTAATCATCAGTGACAGATGTAAAATATTAGTTTTTCATATATATTTTTAACTATTCAATAAGGTGCAAAATGCCCAAGAGTCTCAGGCCTTGGCTTTTCAAATGTAAAGATTTCCTGTTTTTTCTTTTTTTTGTGTGTGTTGTAAATAGCAAGGAGGCACTAATTCATCTTTTTCCTCTCTATGCTCAAGCTGATGTCGAAACTCCTTTAATGATTTAGTAAGTTAAGGTGAAGAAACACTTGCCGACTGCAGTAAATTCAAAGCAGAGCAGCACAGCAAGGTTGGACTCATAACTTTTGGCAAAAAAATGTGCAATATATGCACGAGGTTCCTGTCGTGTTCAAATTCAGTTGGCATAACTATAACTAAATAGACAGTGAACCAGCGAATTTAGAAAGG
>VOQK01003826.1:11413-26534 GCA_015052645.1 Benitochromis conjunctus | reverse complement strand
GTCATGAGCTTAAATCATAGAATAACTGCTGAAAACATGTGTAATGGATAACCATTTAATACATTTAGATGAACGCCTGCCAAGTGGGCGTGCCCGCTACATGTCCCAGGAGCTATGACATCACGTGAAAACTGTGGTTTAAAACAATACATGTCGACAAGATAATTTCTCCGTTTAAAATAGCAGTGTGTCAAGTATTACACATTTAATAATTGGTTACAATGATCATAATTTAAACACAGGTGGTGATGATTAAGGGGTTCTCTGACAGGGCTAACAACAAACCCCCCCCAAAGAAATGAATAAAAAAACAAACAGTACCACATACTGTATGTCTTTTTCCCTTTAAGACAAGCCAGGTTTTTGTGCTTTTCAACAGTGCTATACCTTTGTGGTGTTCTGTTATCTGGTCAAAAATGTACTGGCACCTTATTCCTTGCTTAGACCCACAGGTCATAAAGCTGATGCCACTAAAGCTGCCACGTCCCTCACCTTCATGTTTAAGTCATCATGCTCTCCACTCGCCTCTGATTCTCCATTTTGGGCTTTTTGTTGGTGATCCAGCATGGTGCAGTGCAGGAAAAAGTGTGTGTGTGCGGGTGTGTGTGGTAGGGTGAGGTGGGGGGGTTGGTGATGACTCCACTCACTGGCCGTCCTGTAAATCGCTCTTTTATGGCCCTCATAATGATCCCCCAGCCAGCAATCTCGATTCCGTCGCACTGCAGATAGGAACCACTGCTTCTGGCAGTCAACATGAGAGTGCTCAAGATGGCTGGAGGAAGTAGCGGGAGACTGGAAAACACACACTGTGTGACTACACACTGGCACACACATACATATGTTCACATTCATAAAAATGCATGCCTTTTCACAGCCCATCTACCTTAATCCCAACTTCCTGTGTAAAGGTCATAGAAAGTGCCCAAGGGTAGTGTTTTGACCTCACTCCAAGTTGGTGAGTGCAATTGTGTATCATCGTCAGAGACAGAGTTCCTCATGCAGACCTTGATAGTTTTAGGCTTTTACATGATTTCAGAATATACAACATACAACAACAATTAGCTTAGAATTTACAAAAGTAATCTCAAAACCCACAATTACTCATCATATCCACTGAACCACTACTACCTTTGTCTGCTTTGGATTTTACACAGGAGAACGCACAGATGTAGTTTCCTTTAACAAAAGGCTTTATGTGATCTGTTTTGCCAAAAACAGTTAAAATGTCAGACTGAAATTATTTCTATAAAAGTGTTCAGCTATTACTCATTAATAAATGCTTTAAATAATCTGAAATGTGGTTTAATGTCATACGCTAGCAAAGAAAATCTACACAAAATTAAATGTGAATGACATATAATGAATGCAAATGGATGGCTTTTACAAAGCTGATGTTGTCGGGCTGTAGTTCTCACCATACACATAAACAAGTTGTTTTTTGATTTCAATAACACTTTAGCTCCACAAAGTCTGTTGTATAACAGCTTAATGAACTTTACTGTTTGTGAATCCTAATTAGAGTCAGTGTCATTAAACATGACGTGCTTGTAGAAAGAAACAGCAGGAAGAACAGACAAATGGAGTGTCTCAATGTATAGCTCGCATCGTCTGCTATAAAAGCTGCACAATTAAAGATTTGTCTCTGTTTTCTCTTTTAACGTACAAGTGAGCTTTTTATTGGTTATTCACTACAAATGTCACTGAAAATTACAGTACATAGCATGAATAGTACAACAAAATATGTCACATTCAGAACAACTATTCAGATGAAATGTAATTACTGTACAAGCTGGCAAGTTTGTTTTTCGTTTGTTTCACCTATCTTTATTAAAAACATACCGTTTGTGCTGCCGTCTGCGCTCTCATGGACGTTTCAACCTTTCTGTACTCCTTCCTGACTGAAGACGTGTAAATCTATTATATTCTATTATGGTGAAGGAAATTTTCAAACCACTAATTTAGGAAAAGAAGCAATAACACATAATGAAAACACTGTCATTGCACGTGAAACTGTAGCATTGAAAAGTGCATAAATATCGAAAATAAAAATAATTATTCTGCAGGGGAAAAAACGGTCTCTGAAAAAGCTCTTCATGAGGCCTACACCTCGGTTTTAAAAAGGCTATATTTAAAATACATTAATAATTTCTCTTCAACTTCCCTGTTTTATTAGTTTTATTTATCTTCTCTACGTGACATATGTTGGCCAAGGTGGTTAAGCAAGACGAAGCTCATCTGTTACAGTGATAAATCACTGATGCCTGTTTGCTTGTTAGTGGTAGCTCTGTTTCCACACAAAGTGCAGACCACCAGAAAGAAAGAAGCTGCTGGGCCAGTCATTGTGAACAGGACATGGAGACAGCTACTCTTTCTTTCAGCAACAATAGCCAGGTGCAGTCACAAGATCACCGTAATTTTAAAGATGGATGTAAACAGGTTAGGAGCTTTATGACAGCACTGTCTGAGAGATCACTTTACTTTGATATGTTTTAATGTCTGTTAAAACATTATGTCTGTTTTTAGATTTGACAAGGCAAGCATTGCTTGCTTTGCTTTTCCTAATGAAACGCCGCTTATATATGTACAGTTTGGTCCATAAAGTTTTGGGTAGTGACACAATTATTATTATTTTTAGCTCCTTACAAAAATCAGAATCACATTCTAGTTATTTATTAAAGTATTCAGCGGTAGAAAGAGATCCAAACCAAACATTTCTTTCATGTTATCTTATTAAGGTTATTTGAAGACACAGCTTGATGCAAAGTGTTTTTAATTTTTTGTCTTCGACACGCAAGAAATTCAGCTGTCATCTGATCAACACTTTTAAGTGGCGTACTTGCTTTGTTTTGAGCATGCCCATCACTTCTTTCAATTTGCCTGTTTATTTTCCAGCCACTAAAGGTGTTGTGTACTCTCTAGCTCCTGCCATAATGCTCCTGAGGCTTTAGGCCATACAAGGCCAGAGCTCCTTGACAGCACTGTGCTAATAGATGTGTTAAAGTATTTTTTTTTTTCTGTGTCTGATGTTTATAAAGCACATCGGCATGTCTAATAAGTCAAGGTTAGTGTCAGTTTGCTGACACTTGTGGGCTGATGTGTGATTTTCTTTATCTTTGAGTAGATATTAGCGCTTAGTAAAAATACAAGTTTAAATAATCTCAGAAAATTGTCAAAATTAATCTCATTGTGTAATAAAAATAACAGCACAGACTAAATAAACCTCTCTCTCTCCCCCGCTGCATTATTCTCCAACCCAACTCAAGCCGATATCAAAAAGAAAGTGCAGCATCTCTGCACGTGACCGTCCTGTTTAATATTCCTGGCACGTTGTGGCTGAGGGAGCAGTATTAAATTGGGATCAGGGAGATTAGAGTATAATATAGTTGACTATTAAAGGCTAGAAATGAGAGCCATGGGTTAGAGCCCGAGTAGGGTCCATCACATACCATCACAATTCTCTACCATAATTTTAAAGTGCTCAAAGCACTCAGTTTGAGTAGAAAAGCACTACACAAGTTCCAGTTGATTTACCGTTCATAGTCTATAGAATGAAAGTGAAAAATATGACTTCATAATAGCAATAAAATTAAGCAAAGAACTGGCCAAGAATCTGTAATTGTAATTGCGTGCAAACATTGGTAAAATTGAAGAACTTGTAATTTGCACTGCCACTACTGTGTATTTGTGACTCCCTTGCACAGCATTGCACAGCACAGCTTTGTCTGTGGATGTGCTGAAGTGCTGTTTAAGGTTTTTCTTTTGGCATAGTGTTGTATTGCTAGTGATGCATGAATGTCTCTGCCTTGCTAATGAGCAAAACAAATCCTGTTTTTCTTTGCCTTTCTGACTTTACTACTGGAACTTGCTCAGCAAGGAGTAACATCACTCCCAGATCTGACTTCCAGTTTCCAAGGCAAAAGAAATGCAACAAAAGTGCAGTCTTCAAAGCAGTCTGGACATTCTCATCAAAACTCGTGGGTTGGCTCGCTGTCCAGTTAACTGGAACTGTAGAAACTTTGCTCTTTATAAAGAAGCTTTGTGTCTGACTGCATTTGTTCTCACTCAGATTCAATTCACATCTCTCAATTAGTTCTGATGTACGAGACAGGTGTACAATTACTTCAAATTAGTTAATTTCATATTCTACTAACTAAACTGAAATCCTATCAGTTTGGCTCTAACTCAGGAGGTAGAGCAGGTCATCTACTGATTGGAAGAGTAGTGGTTCAATCCCTGGCTCCCCCAGTCTGCAAGCCAAGTGTCCTTGGGCAAGATACTAACCCCACATTACATATTATTATATATTGAAATGAATGTGCCAATTTTGTGTGATTCTCAATTGCAAGTAAAAATACATAAACTGTTTGCAGTATGAGAGTATTCGGCTAACAACACTGATATTCTGAGTGTTATTACTTTTCAATCAATGATGGTTAAAAAAAACAAACTTCACCTTTAAGGACTAACGGTGTGTTTATATATTTTTTTCAGATTAAAACATTTATTAAATGATCAGCAGTTGCAAAGTGTAGCAGAATGGAGAAACAATATTGAGAACAATCATTTTTACACAATGATAGGAAAGGAAGGGAGAAAGCATAAAGCGTAAAGCAAAAGAAGCTAACACAGGAAGCATGGATTTATGCAGAGAGTCAGTAAGAGTATGATCACGTGCCTCTGTAAGCCACAGCAGTGAACCGCTTTGCATATTAGCATCTCCTAAGTCAAATGCAACAATCACCAATCCCCTTACTATTGTTTTACAAATTTATCTGTCATAACATTGCTGATGATGCTTAAAATTAATATTTTTGTAACTTGCATATCTGTTATAAAGTTTACTGAGTGCTTGCTTGTTGTGGTATGAATCAAGAAAATACTACAAATAAAATACTAGAATACTGCAACAGACGTCTCCACCCAAAGCTTGCCACTTCAACATTTAATTCATATGACTGATGCCTTTGCCTGTATGGTTTACAGAGTTGAATGGAATTAAAAGTGTAAAAATGAATCAATTTTCACCATCATTGTGTCTTTATGAAACAAAAACTTATGCAATCAGTATTCATTTAAAAATTATACAGCCACATTCAGACTCTACAGAAATGTGCTTAAATGTAAGAATTAAAGTTCCTCACCTCTAAATGTGGCGTTTAGCCCCAAGCAGTATTTATTATGTATGCAGTAAGTACAAGACACCATCAATCAAATCAATGCCTTTTCGTATTTTAAAACAGTAAACACATCACCATTCTGCAAAGCCTTCACATGTATGTTGTACATCTAAAACCCTGGGATATCAAAATAAAATATGCCATGTGTAAGCAGCTTTCGGGATTGTATAACTTGCTACACAAAATTATTGTTATGATCCATTTGTCTCCCCAAGTGCCCCTGGAAAGAAAGTGGGGCGAGTGGATATGTTCAATAACGTGACATGTACTATATACGGCAGCACGCTGTACAGTATATCCAAATGTCATTCTCTGTGAAAGACAGACTGTAACAGTTTAGGGAACTCTCTGAAGCTCTGTGCTGTTACTGGACCATATCCTGACCACTATAAGTTCTTCACAGAGCTACCACACTGTGAAAAGGAGGACAAGGGCATGAGGAGTCCTTGGAGTACAGCATATAATACAATATTTTTTAAATTCTTGTCCCTTTTGACAAATGTGTTAATGTGTATGTATGTGCATATGTGGTATGGAGTGGTAATTAGTCCATGCATGGACTAATTACCATCTGAGTTAATTGGCCATGAGCCCAGGTCACACTACTACATAGATCCTTCTTGGGCTACATTGTAACATGGCCTGATATGCCATATAATTACCATTTAACAATGTAAACCAGTAAAGAGCACATTGCAGAATGCGCCATGCTGACTGTAGCTTGGTTTGCAGACTGTAGGTTGGAGCAGCCAAGATGTTGATTCCTCCACCTTCCAATTCGTAGAAGACCTGTTCTAAGTATCCTCCGGTATGATACTGAACCCCAAGTTGCTCTCTGATCTCTGAACAACCAGACTATTTAGTCTTTTGTAGAACCAGTTTCAGGTAGAAATTGAGGCTGAAATAGTACAAGCCTGACTACTGTTGTTGCTTTTGTCACCTGTTGAAGTTCAAGCTCTGGCTGCTTGGCTAGGGTCAGGACTGGCTCAGCTTTAACGTCACTCTCTGGTTCTGCGCTTCTAGTATTGTTTGTGCAGATCGCTAAATCCTTGTCCTTAGCGGGTCGTGTGTTGGGGTTTTCTCTGTAGTGTTGTACGGTCTTATAACCAATATACAAGATAACCAACCATTTAGCGATCTACAGTCTAACCGATCTAAAAGGATTTCACAGATCATATGACTATTCTTACACAGAAAATGAGCCCTATGAGGGCCACCTACTCCACAGATGTCATCAAATGCTGATTAAATATCTGTGAAGAACATCAAAAAATACAAGTAAAATGTAACGCTGTTGTAAATTGGACAAAAGATGAATGCTGCAAAAACTAATCTGGTGATTTAGTGCACAGACCGATAAAATAGACATTTTAATTCCAGTACATCACTGTTGCTACTATCAGTGCTGCTGTTTATTTCAAAAGTGATGCTTCACATTAGAACTATGACACTTTAAACTGTCCCATTGCATAATAAAGAAGACATGGAAATCACTTTAGCTTATTTGCAGATAAGATCAATTTTAGTGATGGAGCAGGTATTGTAAAACAGACTCAGCATCAAATTAGAATCAAGTAGGCTATAAAAACATTTTATACATTTTCTGTGTCACCAAATGAATACATGCATATTCCTGTGACAATGCGACACACAGTTTGCACATAATTCAGTAGTTTTAGTAAGATACAGCATAACGAGCTGCACGTATAAAACATATCTCCCCTGCTGAGAATCTTAAACATGCTGTAAATAAAAGGATCACTGACAATGTGACACGATCAGCAGATTTTAAAGATTTATAAAGATTAAATCTAAAAACAAAATTCAAACATAGGCTTAGTCTACATCCAAATTTGATATGAGGTCAGCAAGTACAATGTAGGTGCTGCAAACAGGGAAAAAAGTCCATATTTATTACTGGCGGTCATTAGAGAAACACAAAAAGTTTGCGACTGAAAAACCTTCCTACACTCCCTGCAGAGGTCTGAGGGACCTTTTAGAAATTGTAATGTTATTTTCTGGAGACTTTATTGGTCTCCAGAAAATAGGCATTGTTTTCATACCCACTGATGAAAAGCTAAAGTGACTTCCATGTCCGCTTTAGACAGTAAGCTTTAATGTTTAAAAAGGCTCCAGTTTAAATTTACAGAGCTCCAATATGCAGCCATCACCTCAGCACTGAGTGCACTTAGAGATGAAATAATGAAATACAATTAAAAGGTTTAGATTACTGCTTTGTGCACTAAATCAGCAGATTTTAATGAACTGCTGCAGCATTTATCTCTTGTCCTTTTTACAATAGTGCTGCATTTTCGTGAAACTCTTCTAGATTGCTGAGATGCAGCAGAGATTACCTCTTTCTTGTTAATATGCAGGGGAAACGTGGTAAGCTGATGACCAGCTTTATATGACTGTTTATTTCGATTGGCAGTATTATGGTCGATGAATCCAGATAACAGAAACATAGCCTGGGTATGATGAACTTGCTTTGTAGTACAGGGCCCTGGAGTAGCTATGAGGAAAGAAGCTTGGGCATATCCCACAGAAAACTATTTTCCAGTGGTGTGCTAAATAAATGCCTCCCCTCCACTTGTTGCACACAGTTATCATTATGAAAACATTATGATTATGAAACATGAAAAACATTATGATGTTATGAAAAAGAACTTGAATTTTCTCGTTAGGTTACACTTGGGCTTTATTCCAGGAAGTAGGATTAGCTAACAACTCTGATTTTGTTTGCCCCAAGCTGAGGGAAACTCCAGGTTTTCTGCTCCAGAAAGACATTTAACTTCAATTTGAGCCAGTTCCTGAGGTAACAGACAAACCTACTGACTGGCAGATATTCTATGAGTTTCTCCCTAACTCCTCCCTCCTGCTGCACCTCAACCAGCTGATTATTCATTTCCTCATTCATAACGTTGTTGTCAAAGCGTACAGTCCAGCAAACAAGTTTACATTTTTATAAACATACAGAAATCCAGGTTAGAGATTAGTTTCTTTAGTTTATAGACTTTATTTTAAAATTCAGAGGTTATTGAATGTGCTTCCTGGAACTGGGCGCTGCTTCTGCAATCATCAGTTCACATAACAAGTTATCCAACCCGTATTTCTCTGTATTTGTCACAAACAAAAACTTCTTCAGTGAAACAAAAAAAACATGGCACAGAAGGAGTTTATTTCTCACTTCCAGCATAAAAAAAAATCTCATTTGACATTAAACAATAAATGATTTAGCCAACCCTATTTAATTCGCTGTTCAGCTGACAGATATAAAAGTTAAAACAGTCCCAACATTTGCTGACTGCTTTTTTTTTTACCACTGCCACCAAGCCAGCCTCCATATTATTTTGCATTGTGTCTGTACAAGAGAAACTCAGAGCTCAGCGTTTACAAAGTAAAAGGCCTTCAAAATCACTTATACCAGCTATTTTTTCAATCTTAGAATGCTATTATAAAGGAAACTTCCTTTTTACACAGTCTAAAATATACAGATCAAAAATATACAGCCAGTGTTACTCGGTCAGTATCAAGTCAGTCTGATTTTGAAGTAATAGTTTTTTGCAGAGTGCTATTACAAGGTTTTACAAGGTTTCCATGGACTACTTTAGATCAACAGCAAAAATTATTTCAATTTAGATTAATCGTATTCACCCTCACAGTGTTAAACATTGAATATGAAATCATATTTCAAATCTTATATTTAATGGTGCTTTGAAATTACCTGTATATGCTATTTTTTCACCTCAACTCAGAATGCTATTAAAACCAAACATCCAGTTTACACAAACTAATTTTTCTTTAGATCATGTACACCCTCACAGTGGTACTCGGTCAAAATCAAATCAGAGCAAGAGTTCTTGACTCTGGACATGGGCTGTTATGTCTATGACACAACCCTGTTACTCATCTGTGTATGAGGGATAACAAAACAGTCTGAGGTTATGGGGGAGCTGGCAGTAGTGCACTCAATGAAAGAGATTATAACAGGGAGTGATTCATTTTATGGGGCATTGAACTCAATTGGGACAAACTGGTTGGTGTTACAACTGATAGTTGTCCACATTCTGACTGGGAAAATGTCTTTATCAAGCTGATGTAAGATAAAGTGACTGAAATTAACACAAACTGAATTTTTGAATTGTATTATACAGGATTGATTGATTGATTGATTGATTGATTGATTGATTGATTGATTGATTAAACTTTATTTATCCCGAGGTAAATTGTTTTAAAGGCTGCCAGATGATCCGGCACCATCATGAGCGCCCCTTCCGACCATACATAAAATACACAACATAACATTGTGCATTTTATGGTGGTATTGTGTAAGTCAGTTCTAAAATTAAACCATGCTGTTGGTGTTGTAACTTCATCAGGGCAAAAGCAATGAATCACAGACAGTTTGTTGCAGTTTGGAGGAACATGAGAATGAACACGGTGACATAGGCTACCACACAGCTGTCATGTGGCTAAGCCTGGACAAAGGGTTAGGGAGTATGGGACGTGAGAGAAAGAATTTGTGTGTTTGTGAAAAGAAAGGCAAGAACATTCCAGACCTGATTTAATGCACTACAATTTTCACACTGAACAAGAATAAGAACTGAAACCTAAGTAGTTGAAGTACAAGCAAAATAGCTTTAGCACTTTGTTTAAAGGTAAACGTCTAAAATTTTGCAATTTGTCCATGTTTTTGCAATTATGCAACAACATAGAAGTTCCTTCCTGTTAAAAGGGTTTTTTTCCATTCCACTATCACCGAGTGCTTGCTCAGCGGGGGTTATTTATTTGTTGGGGTTTTTGCTTTATTATTATAGGATCTTTATCTTACAGTATAAAGTGGCTTGTGGCGATTATTGTTGTGATTTGATTTGGCACTATATAGGTAAAAATTTGTTGATATTTAATTGAATGATGGATTAAGTGAAGAGTAGAGTTGTTTTTTATGTACAGTTAAGACTTCCTTCACAACTAGAGTGGTAGAAAAGAAAGACGGTCTCTTGACTTCACCTTCAAGCAATTATATTGATCTTTATATAAAGATTCTGTTCACAGCAGAAAAGATAATATTAACAATTTTCTAAACTCACACCTACTGTGCCTCTTTTTATCTTTTTTCCTCAGGCATCCATTGTTTCCACTGCTGGCATTGCTGTTTGAGAAATGTGAACAGGCCACACAGGGATCTGAATGCATCACATCAGCCAGCTTTGATGTGGACATAGAAAACTTTGTGCACCAGCAGGAACGAGAACATAAACCCTTCTTTAGCGAAGATCCAGAATTGGACAACTTGGTAAGTCAACATACCACTGAGTAGATCAAATTAACACACAGCATAACTGTGAGATAGTTTTGCACCATCCTTCATTTCTGCCTATCAGCGATACATCCAACCATTTTAGCATGTGATGATGTGTAACAAAAAAAGAGGATACAGTGGAACGCCATCAGTCATGAATTGGCCTCCTCGTAATCCAGACCTCAACATTACTGAAGCAGAGCATGAAGAAGAACCTGGAGAACTCTTCCTTAAGTACAAGAACGATTGCCAAAGACAGTTCAAGCTGTGTTGAAGAATAAAGGCTGTCACTGCAAATATTTTCAAGCTCACTATATTTGTACAAACACTGTTTTTGCCTTACACACTGTACTTCCATATACAGTATTTCTGCATGCTTCAATAAACTACTGTACATTTTTACCGTTATCCTAGCTAAATTAGAGCAAAATGTAAGCCTGAGATCCGTTAAGTAAAAAGACAATAGTATTTTTATGTCATCTAAAGTAGTACTTTGCTTCTGGTGACTTGGCACCATATTTATATATATTACATATTAGAATGATACGGTAGGCTGTTGGAGTCTCTGATTACTTGCTGATAAACATTTCTCAGTTTCAATATGGATCTTTTTAGACACAAATAATTGTGTTGTCCCGTTAAATCAACACAGTGTTTTAACATTACAGACTAATGTTAACTATTAGCCAGTTGCTATTTTAATGATAACAGATGGCTAAGGTTGCTATCAGGTAATTGCTAATAGTTTAAAAAGTTACCATTAGTGTGTATGCCGGTCAGGTTAACATTTAGGCTACCTGTTTAATACTTCAGTATTTTTATATACAGGTACATCTGCAGTAGCCCTAAGAGGGGCTGCACGTACTGCAACTTAAAGAAAAAACCAGCAAATGGAAAGATGCTCACAATGAAATTTGAATAAAGCACAATGGAAGTAAAAAGAAAAACTCTTTAAAAGCTCAGAAAAATTGTTAGAAATGTTTTAAAAGCTCACAAAACACACCAGAGGTGATTTAAAGAAGAGAAAAATAAAAAACCTATAACAAACATACAGCTACAGTATTATATGAACCATGCCATAGAACATAGAACCACTGCTTTTAAGCATGTCTCAGTGCAATCCTCCACATACTTCAGTTTGTCACTTCCACAGCTAAAAAGGCTGTCTTGTTGTGTTTTGTGAGTTTTTGTATGAATATCCTGTGAAATGTTTTTGAATTTACCCATGTCTTCTACTTTTAAATACAGTGCAGACTGATGCCATAGCCAAGGTTATTTTAGTTAACTGAAAGTAAACTCAAAAAAACATTTTATTTAACTAAAATAAAACTAAATGAAATGATTTTTTGAAAACTAAGTAAAATAAAATAAAAATAAAGAGAAAAGTTTTACTATCTGTTAGTTTGGTAACAATTGTATTGCGGCGTGCCTGATGAGGCATTAGTGGGCGTGTTTATTGAGACTTTGGATGTCTACAAGACCGAGTCAACTACTTTAAAAAATTTATGTTTGTACTGCTTTTTCATAGAATACATACAATAAGATGTGAAGACTCAAACTGATACTACAACTAATAAAAACTTCACTAAAACTAAATATTTTCATGCAATAACTGCATTCTCTCTTGGTCTTCCTTCTGGTGCTAACTTCTCTGTTCCTGAACCTCTTCTTTGTTAACAGACGTGGCTCTGCGTTGTCTGCAGCGAATCCCATTTTTGCTGTTCACAAGTATTCACTCCTTTTTAAAGTAATTTCTCCATCTTCTCTGTGCACAACAGGTAGGAATAATTACAAATTAAGAGAAGGAGGAAGCTGATAATGTTCTCTGACAAAAGAGGGGGAGGAGTTGAAGCCAGACAGACACAAAGACATAGACAAGGAATTAGGGAAAAACGTGCACTCTTCTCATTACAGTACTTGGGATGGCAGGCTGACAAGTGCTGAACAGTCAATTAACCCTGCATCTGTGTGTTTTATGAGGTAATGGGAGTAGGCGTCTTTGCCAGAGGACACTAACTCTTCCATAGGGCAGTAATGCTACACTGGGCCTGACTGGCTGCGATGAGGACAAGAGTTACTGGTCCCTTGATTAAGCAAGTGCAGTTTAATTAGCTGATTTATCTCCTCCTTGGCCAAGCGCTTTTCTGACCATTCCTTTGACCTTGAGTGGCAACTTTGAAGGTGTGCCATTTTGTGTCACACAGAGTGGAGAAAAGCCGGGCAGTTAACAATATATACTGTCAGTGGTTCCTGTTGTCACTTCAGCCAAATCTATTAAACCAAATTTCACTCAATGATAGATCATAACTAAGTTAAAAAACAAAACAAAAAAACAGCAGTTTATCATTTAATAGGCTGTTCCTTGGCAACACAACTGCAACGAATTGGGGTTGTTGAATATTAGACACTGGTCTATTGAAAACTGTGTAAATGGCTTTCAAAGTCTTATACTTCTTATAGAACTTATAGATATAATTGTTTTCTTTACAAAGCATACAGTATTTCTATTTGCATAAATTAATCTAATTATTTAAAAACAAAAATAATCAGGGTCTTTGTTATTAGCCCCCTGAAAAACTAACCTTTTTATTGAGCCGTAGTACCGACCACTGTGCACCGCTGTGCAGTGATGCGCTTTAAATTTGTAATGCTTAAAGCTGTAAAATCAAACCTGAGGGTTATCTTCCAAGTCATACACAGGATGAAAACTTCAGCAAGGGTTTGACGAGGAAAACAAGACACAAAGGAGGAGATGGATATACAACGCCATCACAGCATTTCCAAGTGCCAAGGATTGGAGTGAGATGTATGATTTAAAGAGGGCCACACAGTACAGACAGAGGTGGGAAGCGAAGTAATTTAAAGAGTCTGAAAAGACAAATAGTGACATGTGTATAAAGACTCCAGAACAACTGCCAAAGACACTGGTGAATGTAATCTTAAAGAACACAGTCACTAGAAGCCTGCGTAGTAGAATGTACTGCAGACCAAGAAAAACTTCATCTTAAAGCCAGAGTGAAGCATGCTAAGGATAACCCTGAAATACTGGTGCATGCATGTCTTAAGGGTTTTTTCCCCACATGTTCTCAAAACACACGTGTAAATACAGTTCATTGGTTTGGGAGGTATTTTTTAGAAACCACGACTGAGAAGAGAGAACAATATACATTTTAACATGGCAGATTGTTAATTAATCTAATGAGAACACAACCTTGACAGCATTAACACGTACACTTCTTCACTCACACTGCTGTGATGATGAAAAAAGCCATGTCTTCATTTTAACGTACAAACCTTTGTAGTCCACAGACATTGAGTGGAGCGGCTCCACATGTTTTTTCCAGTTGGTTTTCCTGAATGTGATGAACTTTCCAAATGTTTATGTAGTCACTCAGGCCTCCTGTGGGTTTTCTGTATTAAAGATTTTTAATCTGTTACCTGGGCTCGGTTTAAAGACAGAACAAAATGACATTACCCAGCGTTACGGACGGGTACCAGAAGTTAACAAATTACAACAAGAATTTGTATTTATTCAGAAATGTATTAATATATATATATATATATATGGATGATTGATGCAGGTCAGTCAGCAGTCTGTGTCTGTAAATACCATTAGCAATGATTTTTGATTCTGACATTAGACGTTACAGATCTTTGTTACATAAGTTGCAATAAAACCAAATACCAGCAATATCCGTGAGAGCAACATCAAACGCATTTTTCTATTCATGCCTGTTAAACTGGTATATTAAAGTAAAGACAATCGCTAAAAGTCATCAGTGCTTTAGAAGGTGAACGTGATCTGTTTCATATTTTGTCTTTGCCGCTCTCAGATGGTAAAGGCCATTCAGGTGTTGCGAATCCACCTCCTCGAACTAGAGAAGGTCAATGAGCTTTGTAAAGACTTCTGCAACCGCTACATCACTTGTCTCAAGACCAAGATGCACAGTGACAACCTCCTCCGTAATGACCTTGGAGGGCCCTATTCTCCGTCACACACCAGTCTCAGCATGCAGCAGGTCAGTGATGGACCCACTGTGGCGCTTAGACTTCCTAAACGGTATCCTAGCATAATAATGTAGTAATGTAGTGTTTCCCTTCATACGCCATTCATCACCAGGTAAATTTTGCTCTTGGCTATCACACACAAGCACTAGCTCGCCCCCCTTAGAGTTGCTCACCAGTGTCTCCCTCTGTTATCCCCCAGGAACTAATTCAGACCTCCTCTCCATCCATGACCTCTGTCTCCAGCTCTGTTAATCCTTCAGGGATTGTGGTGCCTGCTGGAGGGCTGCAACAGGGGAATGTCGCCATGACCACCATCAACTCTCAAGTGGTCTCGGGTAAGCGTGCCATTTAACATGAGCACTATATAACAAAATGGGCCTGACACGATGGACCTTTTATTGTCCCAGTGTACTTGTTTTGTTTTTTACATATGGATCTATGACCCAATGTGTGAGGAAGAGGAGCTACAAAAATCATGTAAAAAAAATCATGTAAATTATTCAATAAACTACCACCCTGGGAAAAGGGTCTCCGTGAATGTTGGAACAGTCACACAGCTAATAATAAATTCATAAACTCACAAAGCTGGTCCTGTTGTTTTCTGCACACAGCTGAATCTTAGTCTAATCATTCT
>VOQK01003826.1:0-11393 GCA_015052645.1 Benitochromis conjunctus | reverse complement strand
CATAGTAGTCCACATTTTATTCTGATCAGAGGAAATGTATGACACCTGCTATACAAAGCACCATTGCCTAACTTTTAATAACCATTTTAATCATATTCAAATGAATACTTTTCTTATTATTGGCATTCTGTTTATCAGTTTGATCTTTTCTTTCTGTGTCTTTTTGGGGTCATCACTATAAAGCATTTTGTAACAAATTAATTCACATTATTAATATAAAACTCAATTGTTTGTTGAGCATAATGACAAATAAGAATGGTCAATAGCATGTTTTTGATCACTCAGTATACACACAGTACACACCATTTATATGGCCGTTTACCATTTCACTGCTGTTATATACACATATCATCAGGTACATGTTTGTGGCTGTGTTTTGTGTAGCTGGTATCAGAGGGTCATGATAAGTATCCATCACAGAGAGCTTGGCTGGCAGGTTCTTATAATGTCAAGCCTGTACAGTGAAATGTTAATCCTGCCCTCTGGAAAAGCCTTTTAACCCAAAATAAATCAATGTCTCTCCCTTTGATCATGACACACTGAAGAGCTCAAACAGACTGTGATAAGAGTGTCTTGATCAAGGCTAATTAAGCCAGCAGCAAAAACACACTCCTCCTTCTCCTTGTTCTCTGTGTTTTTTCTGGGTTAAAGGGCAGTAATGCACTTTGAATTTATCATTAAGTCTCTTGTTTTCTGTGTTTTTGATTGCAAGGCTGACAAGTAGTTAATAAGCTCTGGTGCTAGTGTAGGATCTGGCTTCTAGTAGCTGCTGAAGACACTCGATACTCATGGCAGCAAATTATCCCCTCAGGTGGGACCCTGTACCAGCCAGTTGCCATGGTGACATCGCAAGGGCAAGTGTTAACTCAGGCGCTGCCTCCGGGAACCATTCAGATCCAGAACTCACAGGTAAAGCTGTCTGAACCACAACGCTTTCTGGCCAGCGTTGTCGCTCCTCCTTGTGCCCTCACCACCTATGGTCTCAATTTGTTCTTTACATCTCTCAGACCTCCCCGGTGGGCCTTTTCATTGTCTGTCTGAACACAGCCCCCTGCCGCCAAACAAAATGGAAATTGTTCATTCCCTTGATGTTTAGGGAGCCTTCATGATACCATGCCACTGCAGATGAAAATCACACGAGGACTTCTATCAGTTAAAGACGAATTTGTGGATGATGTGATGTAGGGAGCTCCAAGAAGTAAATCCCAGATGTCACACAAAAGATTAATTCATTTGGTCATTCAGTTTTCAATATTCAAAAACCTTTTGTTAAAAACAAAAAGTGCAGGACATTTGAGATGTGAAAAGAATCCAAGTAAAAATATTAGAGCATTTTAATGAACAGGAAACATCAGGATCTCCAATGTTTTATCACCAAAGGATTTAGACTGCTCAAACTCAAAGTGTTTATACAGGATGTTGTGTTCAAAACTGGAAGGGCTCAGTGCAAATGCATCTTATATGTTCCTTTGTGTTAGGGTAGGGTCAGTGTGTTTGTGGTAGGGTTATCTTATTTTTTTAGATTTATTTACAAGGTATTATTTAAAAACTTGTTTTTTTACCCTGATGATTGTCAAAACTTTTTTAAATTTACCAAAGCTTTAGACTAATCTGCGTGCACGTTGGATGTAGGTGTAGTCTACAAGTCACATTTTACCATAAAGCATGCAGTTCTTTATTCTAAACACTTATTATCTACCTCACATTGAATCAGTAATGTGATCATTGTAGATTTCTACAAGTTGGAAAGCCTCAAGAAGCTGTTCAAGTGTGAAACAACTGTACAAGTTCCACACAGTCCAGATGTGTGGACAGTGTGGGTAAACAAACCCAAATGCAAATGCCTAGATGTACTGAGTTGCTGCCACTGAGTGTTTGGCTGACTAGATGTTTGCCTTAACAATGATTTATCTTTTAGTCTCTGTCATTACCCTCATCGTAGCATTTGAATCAACACATCATTCTGAGAAAGGATGATCCTAACATTTGCCATTAATATATTAATGTTCCTAAATTCAGGGCAACAATAAGAGGACAGGCAAAGAGAGAAAACAGGCAACGCCTGGAGGTAAAATAACAAAATGGTTTCAAGAAAAGTACCAAAATAAGAGCGAACGTAATGACAGCTACAAAAATAGACAGGGAAGCACATAATATTGAAGAAAACATACTGAGACGCACAAGAAATTAACCGAAGTAAAGTTATAAGCAAAGCAGACAGTATGACAGTATTACTACTACTACTACTACTACTACTACTAAAGACACTGACTACTACGTCTATGAAAGACTAGACTTCAGTATTAGGTTTATTAGTAGTCCTCAGTATCAGCCTTCCTACAAGCCGGCAAATTAGTCATACTGTACAGAATTTGATCTTTCTCTAAGACTTGAAGAAGTCTCCATATATGCAAAACACACTTTATCATCATAATGTTACTGTGGGATCGGTAACCACGTACTAATCTTTGGGTGGTTTAGGTAGGAGAGGACTATCGCCATTTAAAACCTTTATGGCAGACACAGGCTCCTCTAAAAGCAGAGAGCAGCAGGCACTCGAACCCGTCTTAGGTCTATGTGCAAGATGCAGGAGCTCCACACAATCATGATGTCTTCATTTTGTTCTCTGGCCTGGATAATTGGCACTGACTCATTAAAAGACAGTCACAACAAAGACCTGAGACACCAACAGCTGAAGAACAGATAAAATATACAGAATGAGAGTGGATGAACATAAAAAACATTTGGCTTCTTTATAAATTGTGTGTCTGACATTAGCAGTAACTCCAGTCATGTGAAGATAGTGGTATTGATGTCCTTACCTTTATTTCATAGCATGAATGTAAGCGGCTATATCGATCTGTATGAACAACAGTTTAATTATTACAAATTCATTGTGGTTGGCATTTAAACTTCACGTTAACAATCTCCGCCCACTCTGTTTTTGTGGATATTTCAAACAACATGACTACGAATGGCTCCATGCTAGAACCAAGGCTCCAAGCAGAGCCAATCAACAGGCTGTACACTTGCCTTTATATAAATAGGGGGAAAGAAAAGAAACAGGGCAGAGGAATGTGACAGTGTACTGTGTTGGTTTGAAGAGTGGCTCAGTTTCATGTAACAGTGACCCAGCTGGTGCCGAGTTCTACATGCGTGCTGGGAATTGAACACAGACCCGTCGCCACTTTGCCGACAAGCCCCGAGTAATCACACTCTGAGGCTCGGTGCTGCCAATTAATTTAACCTCGCCATCTCCTGGAACACACACACTCCCAGGACACAAGGAGCCACGTGACACACAGCTGCAACTGTAATGAGTCGTGTTTTGTGTTGGGAGAATGAGGGGGATCTGTGTGAATGTCTATTTATGGGCATTATGTGGGGTGTAGGTGGGTGAGGGTCTCTCTGTGTCTGTGGATTCTTTCCACACTATTCTGTGTGGAACCTAATAATAGTGAAGCCTAATGATTTCCCTCCAACAAAATATACAACTTACATGCAACTAGAGGACCAATGAGGAGACCTAGTGAGGAATAACCCACGGGGGCGTTAGATTTAATTATAGAAAAAATAAGTAATGTCCTATTTATATACAAAATATACTCAAATATACTTTGGTATATTTGAGTATATTTTGTATATAGTAGGAATGAATGATACTAGGAAAATGGTTGGTTGATTTCTTGGCACTGACCCAGCTTTTAGGCACAGTCCACAAGATTTCAGTAGGGTTAAGGTCAGGGTTTTGGTTTAATGTTAGTTACTGCATGTATTCCAAAAGCAGTTTTGATCGATTAGAAAAGCCAGTTTCACCCATCTAGCTGTTTATTTGGGGTGAAGTTTAGAATTTGGAGGTAGTCCTAGTACCTCATTATTCCATACGCTCTGTACAATATACCGGTACTACAATCGGCAAAATAGCCTCGGAGCAATGATCAATCATTTTTGCCCTGGGGCAATCATTCATTGTGGACAATGACGCGGATGTTACAGTTTTCACTTCATGGCATACTTGAGCATTCATGGTTTTTGTGTTATTTTCAAACATCCTAGTCAATTTCCCCTCATTTGACAGATCTACATAACTTGTACTTGCATACAGTTGTTTGAACTGATAATCTTGGAACCTACAGTGTTTAGAAATGACTCCAGGAGGCCGTCCAACCTGCGTATACGTCTACAGCTCTCATCCTTCACAGGGGGCCTTGGCATTTCCCATTGTTCTGAGTATTGGTCAATCTAGTGAGTGCTGTCAAATAAATCCCTTTTCTGTTGGCAAAAATCACGACTGCCATCAGTTGTGATGTCATCAGACCTTGGCCTTGTTAAGTTAAAATACACTGTAGAAACCTCAGCACCAATTAATCAAAGATTTAAGTGAATGCATGTAAACGTTGAGCCCAAAGTTTTGACCCTGTGTAAACTAGAGAAAATCGAGTACTTGTTTTTTATATGCGCTGCAATCATCCTGCAAAAAGAACAGTTCAAAGAAATTATTAAAAAGCCCCAAATTACCACCAGAAAAAAAAAGTAAAAACACAAAAAAATATTAGTCATTCTTTAATTATAACTAGCAAATTAGTTATAATTATTAGAACATAATAATGAAGAATATCACCAGATTTTTTTCCTTTAATAAACCAAGTACAAACTTTATCTTAACCATGACTGTAATAAAAACAATTTCTTTAAATCAAAGCATCTCCAAATAGCAAACCTAAATGTTCTTACAACAATTACAAAAATATATGAAGTTAGTTGTCTCAGCCAGACATGAACTCACATACTCGCACACATCCATATGTACACTGCAGGCTGCCAAAGACTGTCAATAGTCTGAAATCATGTCGTCCTTCAGCACTCACACTCCAAACAGTAACATCTGAATAATGCTTTCTCACTGAACACAAAGGCTGGTGTACCACAGGTCAACACAACAGGCCCACTGTGCATCAGCTTCTCTCTAACTCACCAACTCCAAACTGTGAAACTCAAAGTCCAAGCGCCACACAAATAACAGACTAGTCACGGGTACTGCTTCTTTATATTTTAAGTATCATTACTCAAATTCAGTTACCATGGTGACACTTGAGGAGGTGTTTCTGCCCTTGCCATAGGAAAAAAAAGGTAATTGGTAGTCTGAGTTTGTTTCCGTGGCAACAATAACTAAGCCCTATGGTCTTTTCTTTTTTTCTTTTCTTCTTCTTTTTTTCCTTTCTGTTGTCTGTGAATGAAGGTAAATGTGGACCTGTCCTCCTTGTTGGACAGTGAAGATAAGAAGTCTAAGAATAAGAGGGGAGTCCTGCCCAAACACGCCACCAACATCATGCGCTCCTGGCTCTTCCAGCATCTCATGGTGAGGCGCAGGCAGACATTTACACTGTGTTTGAGGGCAAGACTTTTCAGTGTTTAACATAATTATTGAGCAGCACTTTCCATTTTAACAGCTGGCAACTGCTTGAAAACTGAAATGTCGTTTCCTACTTCTTGCAGCACCCATACCCAACAGAAGATGAGAAAAGACAGATTGCAGCACAAACAAGTCTGACCCTCTTGCAAGTAAACAACTGGTAAGATTCTGTAACCCCAAAAAGGCCTCGTGTGCATGTGTAAAAGCAAGACACTGATTCATATTCTTATTAAAACAGTGAGCAAAGGTTTGCTTTAGATATAGACATAAATATACACTTTATTAATCCCACACAAGGAAAATTCATTTGGCACAGCAGCACAAGTGACAGGAAGAAAAAATTAAATAGAGATATTTTAGAAAATTATTAATAGAAATATATAAAAAATAGTGTGCAAAAGAGCCAAAATGTTAATGTTATATATATAAATATTTAATATTTGCAGTAAAATACACAGAGATATAGATATCTATATCTAAAATGCAGTGGAAGTGATAATGTATATACATGTATTTTTTAAATGGTATTTATATACTCTGACTGCTGTCAGGACGAAGGAGCTGTGACAGTGATCTGTCCTACTACTGAGGGACCTCTTCAGGGTCCCCACAGTCTTTTAGAAGTGTTGTCCATAATGGACATCAGCCTGACTAACACCCTCCTCTCACCCACTGTGGAGTCTAGCACACTGGCTCTCTTCACCAGTGTATTAATCCATTTACTGTCCCACTCCATGCTGCCACCTCCCCAGCAGACGACCACATAAAAGACTGCAGTAGTCATAAAAGGTCCTACATACCCTAAAAGACCTCAGCCTGCACAGCAGATAGAGCCAACTTTGGCCCTTCTTGTACAGAGCATACATGTTCAGCTTTAAATTGAACTTGACACTGACGCTGGCATATCTGAGTATATCACTGATACTGTGGTGCCATCTCCTGGTTGTATACACCAAGTACATGTGGAACAAGCTCTCTCTCTCTCTCTCTCTCCATATATATATATATATATATCTATATATATATATCTATATATATATATATAGATATGTATATATATATATATATATATAGATATATATATATATATATAGATATATATATAGATATATATATACACACACAAACACACACACACACGCACACACACACACACACACACACACACATAATGAAAATTTTATACAATTTGATAGAAAAAGGCATTTAACATTTTCATCTGTGTATGGTATGTTTTGTATGTACTTGCTTTTGATTTTATGTCTTCCTTAAATTTTGGTACTTTTTAGTAGAACAAGTAAGATATATAAAAGACATGCAGAGTAATTAAGTTGGTGTTACTTTTCCTAATATTACTTTTTTGGCCTTTTCACAGGTTCATCAATGCTCGTCGACGTATCCTTCAGCCTATGTTAGATGCCAGTAATCCTGACCCAGCTCCTAAAGCGAAGAAGATGAAGTCCCAGCATCGTCCAACACAGCGCTTTTGGCCCGACTCAATTGTGGCTGGTGTATTGCAGACGCACAGATCTCAGACAGGAAGCAACTCAGACAGTAAGTTAACAGTTACATTTTCCAAAAAAAAAAAGCAAACAGCTTTCTCTGGGCATTAAATAATCTTTTACTTCCTAAATTTTCTTTCATGTGTTCTCTTGATGTAAAAGTAGATTGTTTTTTTGAGGTTATTTAAAAGAATATTGTACTCATAAATATACATCGATCAGTGTGTAATTATATCTTTCAACAAACTGATGAATTCTGCTAAACTTAGAATTAATCTATGAAAACATACATAGGAGTGGACACTGGTTTGTGGAAGCCCCGCGTTGCCCTACCTCTGAAATACAGTTTCCAAAATGGACATCGCCGTTAAGCCTAATGACAATCTATGTATATGGCCAGTGCTTGTTGTATAAAGTGCTTTGAGTGCTCCAAGAGAGTAAAAAAGCACTATATAAGAACCATTTACAATTTACCATCCATAGATGTAGTACACCTTACTTTTAATTTAAAGAACACAAATAGGTCTTTCTAGCGATACATGACCATTTAAAATTTGTACATGTCATCTCTTCGTCAAATATAGTTAAAATATAGTGTGTACAAAAATATTTGTATACACAAATACTAATGGTAGTAGAAACTGTAGAAACAAACAGTAGAAACACAACAGCCATCCACTGTGACTGTTATGGGATACAGTCTAAATATAATGCCTGTGATCGCCCTTGCTTTACTATAATGAGTTTGTCCTACAGTGATCACTGTAGCTGTGTAGATATGGACTTGAATTTGAGGGCTAAGAATACTGATATACGGTAAGATTTTACACACTGTACCTTTAAAAAAAACAACACAAAAATAAACAAACTAAAAGCTTGTCTGCTTGAAACCAAACCACTAGGTGGCACTATTACCACTCGTTTGTTTTATTTTTTTTATATAGAGTATCAGTTTCTGTAGAAATGTGTCTGAAATGAATCAATAGTTCAGTCTGCTCTCCTGTGTAGAAACATTTTCAAGTCTCTTGGGAATAGTTAGACCTACATTTTCTGTTATCGCTACACAGTAGGTTGTAGACCTTAGTTACTGATGTAATTCATTATCTCCTGTCACAGTACTGCAGCTGGTAGAAGTGTAGACAAGTATAAGAAAGCTTCCCTACTGGAGTGCAAACGTAGATAAAAAGTAGGGTAAGAATTAATTGCAGTGGTAGAGAAAGTCTACGTAAAATTTTGCAAAGTAGAATTGATCAGGTGGCTCCCAAACTTGAGTCTCTGGCCCTGAAGCCACTCTGGACATTAGCTGATTAACATTTCTAAATAATACTGAAGCATGCACAGACAAATAAAAAGGTCTACCTGCCTCTGTCTGCCTTATTTGGTCTATCATTATTTTTCACATTTATCTGTCACATTATAAGCCCTCTTCTCCCTACACTCTTTTCTGGCCTCGCTTCAGACCCGCTGAGTATGGACAGTCTCCAGTCACTATCCTCAGACTCAGCCACCCTGGCCATGCAGCAAGCCATGCTCGGCGCCGATGACTCCATGGACGGCACTGAGGAAGAGGATGAAGAGGAGGACGAAGAGGAGGAAGAAGGCATAGAGGAGGATGATGAGGAAGAGGATGCAGAGGAGGAAGATGACAGGGGCCGGCAGCTGTCCAGCCGGGGAGCAGGAAGGAGAGATCTCAGCATGGAGCACAGAGAGGAACTGGAGTAGTCTGTCAGGGGCAACTGAGAGACTTCATGAACGCTGATCTCAGCTGTGAACTTAATACAGCCTCATTCAAACTCAACTAGTACGCCTCTAATGCTGAGTGACTCTAGAGAGCATTTACACACGTAGTAGTTCTTTACCACAGACTCCTATTCAGAGTCTAATCAAACACAATGACCATCATGTTTATAGAAAAAATATTAGTTTAATGCTGATTTGTGTTATTGCATTTTAACACAGTATGTTCCTATGTAGTGAACTCATGAATTTTCTGGAGAGTAGCACATTTTTACAGCTCTGGTTATTTATGGAGAGGAATGACACAGGAACTAAAAGGTTGAAAAGACTGCTGTCAGATTGAAATTGAGTATGTTTAAAAGCAGCATTTAAAGATAATGGGTGCGTTTACAGGAACTGATTCTTTTTTAAACAATGAAGAAAAGCATTACATGGATTAAAGAACTGAAAATCTCTGCACAATGAGAATTTTTGACTGTATGTTTTAGCAACTACTTAATTGAATGTAATACTTTAGCATCTGAAATTAATAACTAAAAGGGCTGCAGCCTTTTTTATCTTTTTTTTTTCCATCTGAAAGTGCCCTTTATTTTCAATTGACAGACCACAGTTTCACTTTGCAGCTAATGTGTCATTTCACTTCCTAAAATAAGAGTGAGAGGACAAAATAAAGGAGAATGAATGTGTGTGTAATACCATTCAAATATTTGTTGAAGTGACTGCTGGCTTCCACTCTGGGACATCATTCACACGTTTTCAGTGACTCATAGGTTCTCAGGTTTAACAGCACTCTCATTCGACATGCTTCTTCCTCATGTTCAAAACACTTGACTTACTGCTGCCGCATGACTTTTACAACACTCTTGGTTTATTTTCTCTCTTCCCATGAGCAAAAACAGCTGTACTAAACCAGTGTATACTGACTGCACATATAGTATGTATATTGGATTTTTCCTATGTTTGTATTCTGGTGTTGAGGGTTTGCATATTTATTCAGTTTTTTGTGTGTAGCTTCAGACTTCATGTTGTCCAAGACATTTTCTGGATAAGGGTGTTGAAAAGCAGGTGGCCATGCACATATGTACCTAACTCCAACCACCGACTCTTTGAAAACTGCTTGTGTATTTCTGTGACCATGATCAGTTCTGTCAGAGATCAAGAGCCTGCCGGTCATACAGACTCAACACTGAGAGAAATCACGCAGAGAGGCCTAGTGACTTTGGAAAAAATGTCATGCACCGACACTGACTTCTTTTTGATGGAAGACATTTTTGAGGAAAACATAAAAAAGGGGAAGAGACTCAGTAGTAACCTATCTTTCCATTTTATGTGAAGGCTTTTAAAGAAGCTGTGAATCGATTTCAGCCCCCCTGTTTTGTATTAAAACAAATGGAATCACTCATCTCTAATGTGAAGATGTCTAGAAAAAGAAAAAACTGTTATATTGAATGTTCTGAGTGTTCATTGTGAAGTATGTTTCCTGTTATTATTCTTTTTTTTTTTACTTTTTGAAAAATTTTAAATGAATCTTCCAGAGCAAGCAACAGACTAGGGGAATATTTCTGTTTCATTTGTAAACTTTGTTGTTGTCATAATCTATTGTGTTTCAATAGATCAATTTTAATAATTAAACATGTAAAGGTACTGATTTTGACTCGTGGAAGTTCTGCATTTGTTTGAACTGAGCAAACACATGCAGGGCTCGGACGCTTCACAGAGGGAGGCAGCTTGATTCATTAATATTTCAATACAAAAACCTCTCAATCAGTTTTGCAAAAGACAGCGTAATATTTCTAAACCATCCTCACAATAATGTCCAGATTACAAATATAGTAGTCTAATTATTGGTTAACTTCTCCCATTTCGCAATCCTATCATGTATAGCCTTCCACCCACTGGTTATATCTCAAACCTGTGATTTAACTCGCTGGAAAATGCCCACCCAAATGCTCGCCCACCTTCTCAGCCAGCTACCATAAACAAACCCACGATCTCCTGAATTGTGGCCTCTGCCTTCTTTGAGTAAATCACTGTATTGCTTTTTTTGTTGACATGGCTTATATATGTAATTGCCTTCCTGCATTGTTTTCAACCTCACCATAGAAGGTCAAACTCTAATTGCATCACTTAAATCTCTGTTATTGTTCACCTTTGTTACTCCACCTTTAGCCATATTTTCTGGCAGGAGGAATGTGAACTATAGCAGCTACATAGGACCTACTTAGCAGAGGTAACATGTAGTGAGATGATTAGCTACTTGATTTTCTTTTGTGAGGAAGCAATGGTCAAAATGCATGGGAGAGGAAATATGTGGGAGGGAAGACACAGCCATATTTACACAAGTGGTCTAATAAAAAAGTACTTCAGACATTATAGCATTCGTTCAATAATTGTTCTCCATGGAGTTCATGTGCAACACATTAGATAGTACAATAGCCAGAGGTCCAGTCTGAACAGTGCAAATACCAATTGGAGAGCAAGTGTAATCAAATGTGAATGTAAGAATCTCCCATATAGTATGTATGCAAGGCATTTTAATTTATCATCAAATGGATGGATTTAGCTACAGTAGAAGTATTGCCTATAAAATGTGGTGGAAGCCTGTAGCAGTCCATATATGCAAATCAATCATCCAATCTGGGTATAGTGGTAAATGGTAAATAGACTGATTCTTATATGGCACTTTTCTACTCTTGGAGCACTCAAAGCACTTTCTATGCTTTTAAATGCTTTTTATCTAA
>VOQK01003824.1:19762-38244 GCA_015052645.1 Benitochromis conjunctus | reverse complement strand
GACTGCAACTTCTGGGCAGAGATCTCAGATGTTGCTCCTGGGATCTGCTGGAGCCACTCGCCTAGCTTCAGGGTCCCTGCACCTGGTGCTCTGATTACCACCGGGACCACTGTTGCCTTGACCCTCCACATCTTCTCAAGTTCTTCTCTTCTATAACAGTTTTATGCAAATGGGACGAGCAGAAAAATGTTCTAGAAATATGCAGATTTGAGATGACCCTATTTGATGACTTCACTGTTTGGCAGCGGAGGATCTGAGAGGGTAAGTTGGGACATAAAGCGACAAACTTGTGACAAAAATGTAAGCTGCTCCAAGAGCATTTAGGCTTCTGTATACGAGTAACAACCTTAAAAAATCAATTCTGGAGGATATTCTGTAATAGGATTCTGTAATCCTATTCTGCTCATCACGTTGTCATGTAGTTTTGCGTAACATGTTGCATTTCTGAATAAGCTGAATAAGACTGCCTTGGACGTGAAATTAAAGTGGTGTTCAACCCTCAAATCACTATGTATAATATCTCCAAGACTCCGAACGTGTGGTTTTACCCTGTTAGCTAATTTTCCTAACTCATAAATGAGGAGTTTATGTTTGGCTTTAGACCAAGTAGAAGACTCCCAGAAAATTGAAACTGTCCATATGAACACAACATTTTCAGTGGGAGAAATGTTGCTATGGCGACAGATATTATGCTGTGTGATAAAGTAACAGACCAAAACAACTGCCTTGCGCAATACCACAGGAAGTGTCTTGAGTGGCTGACACCTGATCTCCACAGGTGATGAAGAATTTCCTGTCAGTGATATCTGAAGCTTTCAAACAGAACAGTAAGAACTGCTCCAAGCATTCAGAGACGATTGTATGATTAGTTATGGCAAGTAAAACATGGACAGCAACCTTAGTACCATCATAAGTTAGTCTAAGAGGCCCAGCATATAATACATATGAATTATGTAAAGCTACTCCAATAGAATCCAAAAATAATATTTCCTTAATAGAAAAAGTTGTACATGAGCATAATTTCACGTTTAGAAAGAAACCATCTGTAGCCATTTCAGAGCTCTCTCTCTCGCTCTCTCTCTCTCCCTCTCTCTCTCTGTCAAGCCTTAAATATCTCATTCAATAAAATGTCAAAAGTAAAAAAAAAAACAAAAACGTGTATTTCCTCTCCCGTCTGTCTGGCACTGACAACTGACCACACATTTTATTCTTTGCTCAAGCGTTGCCATGGCATTTAGAAACAAAAGGGAAGTACTGTACATGAATGTCATGACTGCGGTGCTAAAAGCCATCCGTTAGCTGGGTGAAAAATGGATCTCTTTCGCAGTACGAGTATCATGTCACTTCCTTTTCTTGCCAGCTCATGACAAGCTTAGTGTTTGATGAGCCAAACAGAAGCTGTAATATCCAGGAAGGAGGGAGCCATTTATTTCTGGGTGGTACATTAATGAAAACTACATATAACTGACAGCATTTCAGGTCCAGCAGCCAATGCTGGAATGTACGGGGGTATTACTGTCGTCAAAACAATGATCGAACTGTTGTGGAGTTACCAAGACTCCCAGGCTTCGGTTTTGATGAGCAGCGTGAAAAAATCCTGTAAAAGAGTGATAAAACCTTCCTTCTCTCTCATGACCTCTTCTTTCATGTTCACCCTCATGTTCATGCACATTTTAGCCCTCTACAAACACCGTTTTGCGTTCTAACACATATTTGTATGTACACAGACAACACCCTGTCCGTCTGAAGCTGTACCAAACAGATAATGGTCAGGTTATAGGCAAAACAAAGCATTTATTCAACCTGCTGGAAGTGGCAGCAGATGTGCTGCAACGACACAGGAAATAGTGGTGTGACCGATCTATTAATACACTCAAGAGAAACAAATCCGACAACCTTCCGACAAGAGCAGCTGTATTCACCCACCTGACTCAAGACATTAGCCATCCATCTTTCATTGTTTCCTAGAACAACAGAAACAGTTATATACGTGATAACTATAGCATTAACGTATGGTGAGCGTCTTTAAACACTGGATTGTACAGATATTTCCCCAGAAAAATGTTGGAGAGAAATAACGACCACATTTATGGAACTCGATCAGAGAAGCTAAAAACAGAAGTTCAGACAGAGAAACGAACTAAACTGTGACTGAGAATGGAAGCACGAAACGAAAACACTTTGACTCAGCACCAACATTTTCTTTGCCTACACTGCTCCCTAGTGAACTTCAGGTGGAAATGTTTGAGAGTATAAAAGTCACATTATAGACACACACAACGATCGGGGATAACATTACAACCACCAGCCTAATTTTAGTCTTTATCCCCCTTTTGCTGCTGTCATTGAGGCATGGACCCCACTAGACCTCTGTGCTACACATTGATTTAAAGCTTGTCTGTATAGAAATGTCTTCAGCTGTTTAAAAGATTCAGTGGAGTCAGTACAAAATAAAGGCAGTGGAAGAGAATTACACAACCTTGCTGCCACTGCATGAAAAACCTGATCCCCATGTGTTTTGAACCTAGTACATGGAGCCAACAGCAACCTCTGACCTGAAGTGCACGAGAAGAAGCATGAGGTTTCAACAGGTCAGAGATATACTGGGGAGCTTCACCACATTAGAGCTAAAGCTAAAATTTTATAGTGAAACCTAAAGTTTTCTGACAACCAATGAAGGCAACAGCCATCGGGGAATACGGTTTCCATAAAAGGGTGTAGATCTGCAACAATGAATAGGTAGGTAGTAAGTGGTGGTACGAGTGAAAGTAGCATCAACATGGATGGCAGGACCCAAGGTTTCCCAGCCAAACATTGCCCTAATAATCACTCAAAACATCACACTGCCTCTACCGATTCAATTCAATTTTATTATACAGCACCAAATCACAACAACAGTCGCCACAAGGCGCTTTATATTCTAAGATAGATGTTCACGTGCCCATTGGTCACGCTTTCAGTGGCGGACAGGGGTCAGCATGGACACCCTGCAGCCCCATTACTAAAAAGGCACAATGTCAGTTTGTGACAGAAAATTGTAAACGGGAGAATTTTCGCAGCTTGTATTTGTAAGAGTTTTCCTTAAATGAGTCACTACAAGGTCTGTGGCACAAAATTTAGTGCAAAAATAAAACACCAAAAAATCATGTCTTATGCCTGTTGTGGTTGTGATAGTTACTACTACAAGTGTTTATTTTAAGAGGGGAAGATGTTATCAGAACGAGTATGTAATTGGCGCTTTGGGTGGACAGGAACTCAACAGGAAGTAGTTTTTATCACTGCAGTGTGGTGATCACAGTTCAGCTGTGCGTTTAACAGGCTGATGTTAAGAATTTAATATATATCAGTGAGTTATGGCATGAAAAACCATAAATGCAGTTATAATTTATTATGTTGATTTTTTTTTTTTCATGGATGGTCACTACAAATTATGGGATGGCATTTTCTCCTCTCCTTTCGTAAAGGATGGTCTCAGTGTAAAGGGGCAATAAACACAGCATTAAAGCTCCTTTCCTTAGTATTTGGAGAACTGGAACAGCTCTTACGGTCACTATGCAGATACTTCTGGGTCACTGCTGTCAAGCAAAATGGACTATTGAACTCTACTCATACTCATTTACTGATATTCCACACTGGAAATACAGCTGTGATATTTTCTCTCTCTGTGCAGGTATGTTATATGGCCCAGACTCAAAGATGGTTTCGCTTTTAAAATGTTCATACTGGGCAGTTTGCTGTTGTTCTGTAATTTATATGATTACGATGCAGCTGAATAGATGTTCTAGTTTCTGTCTCTCTGTGCTGCCTCAGCAAGCCAACTCTACCACATGCAGTGGCGGAGTTGGCTTGCTGAGGCTGGGGTGATTGTTGGCCTAGTCTGTACAGAGCGGTGGGTCTGGGAGGATAACCGCTCTTCCCTGTTGAAGTTGTCAGCGTGTGGATTTGTGATTTGTGGCACAGCTGGCCTTGAACTGTGTGTTTTATCCCTTTGCAAGTGGGATGCTGGACTGCTTTATTCCTCAACTTTTATGTGACAAATAGCTAGGATTGTTTCCCACTGATCTCAGTAATGTGCCTATTAAATTATATTGTAGAATTTTTATTGGTTGTCATTTTTTTCTGAGACTGTTGGTCAGACGTAGAATCTGTGTGTTACAACAGCCTTCATGGCTTGTCCACACCCATGAGTTTACTATTTGAACCAAAAAAAAAACAATGGTGGCATTAGCTCCTGGTTTACTATGTGGTAAGAAGACATACAACATTGGAGAATAAAATCCCCCTCCACATTACGCCTTATGGTCACTTCAATATTTCATAATGAAACAGCACAACAAGCCGTCAACCAAATAAACACATACATATAATGTTTGTTTTGGTCACAAATATTACAATTATGGTTTCTAGTATTTCTTGTAAGGGACCTACAAAATATCATTAACTTTTTTCTTTCATTCAGTCAGCTGAGACAGCCTGCTGGTGCGTCTGAAGAACAATGCATGGCTCAAGGTAAGCACAAGACTGGAACATTGGTTTCTACTGTTGTCTGCAGACTAATTCAACTACAGTGTGACAATATTTTCAAGCAACACTGAACATAACGCACATGAGATGAAAGACTATCAAAATAAAACAGGAAGCCTAAACACTGGGACAGACACTCAGACACAAACTTGACAGACCAAAGTAAACACAAAGGCAAAAACTGACTAAAGATGGGAGACCTAATAGAAACAGGGACTAGGCACAGGGAACATAGGAGGAAAGGAAAAAACCTGAGAATAACTAACAAAGAAAACTATGAATATTAAATCAGAATGAAAACACACGAAGACCTTATGGCAATGTGTGCGTTCAACCACAAGAGGGAGCAAGAGACTTCCTTATAAAGCAGCTGCAAAGGATAAACTACATTTCAATTCAGTTCAATTCAATTTTATTTATATGGCGCCAAATCACAGCATCAGTTGCCTCAATGCCCTTAATATTATGAGGTAAAGACCCGACACTAACACAGTGAAAACCCCAACAATCACATGGCCCTCTATGAGCAGGCACTTGGCGACAGTGGGAAGGAAAAACTTTTAACAGGAAGAAATCCCCTCCATTTAAATCAGCCTTGTTATTTGAAAATCCCAGTTCAAAGATGTTTTATAAACAGTTATTAGCATGATTTTTTTTTTTTAAACATGTTTTTTAAACATGATCCTGATTTTATTATTGGCCTTGGTGCATTTAGTTATTTTGCTCTACACTGAGTTGCACACTCAGTGTTCCCCAAGCAATACCAATGGGAAAAGTTTCTCACACCGCACATCACACATGGGAATTTACAAAATTCATCTTAATCACCTCAACATGAAGCTGTTTTGGAGTGACGCGGGTTAACCAAAATGGATGTAAGGAATTTATTACTTACTCGTCCTCTGAAGGAAAAGGGTGACCACATACGCCAGTCATCTTGTGCAAGCCTATTGAAAGTCAGCCTTCAAAAATCAGGGAAACCACAGTCAGCTGTGTGGTGTGACTTTTGCATGATACCAAGATATTCAGTGCTTGTTGAACCGCATCACACAAGTCAAGAAGATGGTTTAGGGGGTATCCTGCACCGTTAGACGGCAGACTTTTAAATTCCTGGGTAATTTGTCTGCCGCAGTACTCTTTGTTTTCACTAGAACAACCATCCCCACGTTTTCCTACTTTAATTTCTGTTTCCCATGTTGTGGCCAAACCCCTGGAGGCACAGCATTAACACATCCCAGGCTCTCATCTCCCAAAATAGAAATGCTATCGTAACTTCTTTTTTATTTAACTTTCTTTAATCATCATTCATTTCCACTCAGATTTGGGTTTTGATTTATATCCTTGTATTACAGGGACACATTTCTCAGCTACATCTGAGGAATCTGAAGGGATAGTTGAGGGACTGTGGAACTTTTGGTATGTGTTCCAGATATGCTTTGAAGATAGGATTTTGTGTTTTGATGACCCGCCATCATAGTTGGATTTAATCTGAGCACATTAGTGGGATGCTTGAGTATCATCATTCATGAAATCTTGAGCATTTGGGCCTTTTTGTGCCTGGAAATGTCTTTATTTATGTGAAGGGGGAAAACAAATGGACACCAATATTAGATTCATATATTGGATTGCAGTCTCTGGTGTCCTCTATCACTTATAAATAAATAATTATTCCCAACATTCCTAGTTTTTACTATAGCTGCTGAATTGACGTTAATATAACCATGATTAAACATCTGTCTTCTTTTGTGTCTCCAAGTTCAAGATGAATGTGTGAGAGTCCTGAGCTGATAGGCTGATTTGGCCAACAGGCAATTTTTTTTTTTTTTGAGGAACCTGTCGATAAATACATTTATGAAGCTCTGAATTTTAATAACCTCATGACCCTAAATAAGCGGAAGAGAATGGATGGATGGGGGGCAAAAAAGCAGCAACACTTGAACACCTGATAAACTGTGGCTTCAGCCTACTCGGTTGTTTTTCGGTTGTCTTTCTTTTAAAATGCGTTGATATTAGACCTCCTCCCCAACCTGCCTACATGTGCATGTTGCCAGAAAAGAGGCTGTGCGACTGCAGATGAGAGCACACCACTGTGCGGTTGAATGTGTGTATTTGTGTGTGTTGGGGTTTATTACCACAAAAGATTCAGCGGTTTTTGAACTCATACTTGAAATTCATATTCTGGGATTGAAAAAAAGGCCCACGCTTGAAAGAAAAAAGAAAAAGACCCACCCCTGTCTGATGCATTCTTAACTGAGTAATGTCAATGTAGACATTTAGACTGTCGACTAAATGTCTTTACGGTCTAAATGTGTGGTGGCGGTGTGAGTATGGGCCCTATCAAAAAATGGCTTTCTGTCTCTGTAAACAGCTTTCCTCTGGGTTTATGAGCTGGGCCAGTCATTTGGAGTCATACAAAAAACTAGGTATATTTTGTAAATCTTGGTCATGCTATGTTTCAAAGGGAGGATTACCTTTGGTATGAAACGGCATGCTCATTGGCTAAAAACTTGTCATTCACAATTCATTAGCCAATGAGTTTGTAGCTTCACAATTCCATCCACCCTGCCCTGTCACAGCCAGTTTTTTGCAGCCAAGATGATGATGAGACTTCACTTCTGAAACCAACGGTGATGTCACTGTAGCTGTGTAATATATGTATATAAAATGTATAAATAACTATATATAGTTATCCTGACAGCTGCAGTCTGATCTTTTTACAAGAGGCCACTTTTTAAGGGCACTCCTGCTGATATATGCAGCACAGACAAGAGAATGCAGTACTGAGCATGTTTTTTTATCTGCAGGACCAGCCAGAAAATGTGAACATGTCACTTTTCCATCCTGGCTTGACTTTTTGTTTCCTCTCCATCTTTTCCATGATGACTAAGCTAGGCGTCTTTCAAACTCAGACACTCTCTTTCCGGCTTTTGTATTTGCTGTGTGTTCATTGTCAAATTTGACGTCAATTACGGAGATGAAGGCAAATCTTTCCGACCTTGCGACAAGAGCAAAAGTTAAAATGCAAAGCTCGCCTAAGCTAAAGTTTTCACTTTTGCATGGTTTCTCTGTTTAGTTTTTGTAGGCTAATTTCTGTAGGCTTCTTTTTCATTTCTTTCCTGATCATGACCGTGGTGTTAACTTGGCACAATGCCACAGAGGGCAGCCAAGGTGTGAAAGGTTCATCCTGTCTAGCTTGATCCCTTTATTTTGTCTTGTGCTGATTGTCTAACTTTTTGTCCTAAACCTATTGAAACCCTCTTTAGCTTTACCCAAAACACTCGGTGAGAATTAAGTGTGATTTAAAGGATAAAGCTGGCAGCACTGTACAGTTTTCATATTGTCAGCAAATCCAAGAAAAGGCTAAAACTAACAATTCCCTACGTCTCTTAATACCTCTCACCTGCCTACTACTGGTTCTTATAAAAGATTTTTCATGTTTCTGGAAGTACATAATTTTTTTATGCTCAGTAATTGTTCTAAAACAGCAGGGCATTGTAGTTTTCAGCACATGAGAAGAATAAGGAGAAACAATGCATTTAATGAGGATTATTTTAAGGAGGGTATAGTAGGTTAGCTTTGGCAGGGACATTAGCATTTCTTTGTAACAGTAAAAAAACTGATACTTATATAGGCCTATCATTACACCTCTTTCCTTAACCGATATTTAAATCAGGTCTGTTTACTATTAACTTGGATCGGTCGGAGAGACAGAGAGAAACTGTTCATAGCTACAGCTAATTTATTGATTGACCATAACACAAACAACAGATGTTCAAAATGTAGTTTTGGCTTTGGTCTTGTAATGGGTTTTGATGCAGATATGAAAACTAAAAAGATACTTGGAGACTCAATTCATTCCTATCTTGCAATTCTGGATCACCAGTGAAAGGTATCATTAGAGTTATCAAATAAACACTTTTGGCAAGTGGTTGTAAAAATAAAAAATAAAATCTCCAAACAAACCTATTAAAAAATGTATCAGTGCTAGGAAAAGATCAAAATCATTCACTTTGCAGCCCAGATAAAGCGCAAATTTATCTGGGCTACTTCTAAGGCTTGCATGCCAGTTACTGGCAAATGCTGTGTGGGCCAGATGTGGCCCAGAAGTCATGAGCTTGGCTTAACTTGGGTAATGGGGAAATTTGATAGGCTAGATGTGGCCCAACTGCTACAGCACACCTGAGATTTTCACATGTAAGATGGACTTGTGGCTGAGCTGAGTCAGAAATACCCTGAGAAAAACCAGTCAAGTCCAGTTGTGGACCAAAACTGGAAAATTGAAAAAACTGCAAATATGGACTACATTTTGTCCAAACACAAAGTGGGGGTGATCTGAATTGGGCCCAAGTGCCTGTAAGTGGCATTGCAATAGTCATCCTTTGATTTCAGTCCTGTGGTGTAGATGTCTGGATGGGATCTTAAAGCTTAACCAGTGCACACACCCTTGGCACCGATGTCCTTGGTTAGCCTGTGGCCCGACTAACATGTTATTGCTGTGTACATTTATCATACACACACAGTGTAGCTGTGGAACAGTCCAAGACTGACCCACAAAAACAGATTCTTGAAGAGGCCAGGAAGAGGGCGAGAGAGCACAAGAGAATGATCACTTCCAGAAAAAAACCTACTGGAGATGACGAACGTCATCAACTTTAACGTTTCAGTAAACACTGTGATGTCTAAGAAGCCTTCGGGTAGTATCATACGTGACATCATCACAACTGTGGCTATTTCTGTACTCCTTTGTTTCTTCAGCTGTTGTTTCCTCACATTACAATCCCTTCTTTTTCTTGCTGCCTCTCTGTATTTGGAGTCGGTTGATCATGTCTTTCTCGACTCTTCTCGAAGATAGTAGAGCGTTCAGTCATCCTATTACTCCGTCTGTCCCCTCCTTAACAAACCTCCATCCAGAAATCTGTCATTTATCTTAATCACTGATCCAGACTGAAAGTGAGTCCAGCCAAGTACACTTACAAGTGCCAAGTATTCTGCAGTGGATGATGGCCATATTTTTGCCAAAAAGCCTGGATGCTAGGGCTCATAAACGTGCTTTCGGCTTCTTTTAGTACCATATTTTCTCTTATCAGATTTTTTTTTTTTTTTTTTTGGCGAGGGGGGGCTTTTAAATTAGCCATAAATAATGGCTGACTCTGAAAACTACTGTGTCCTTCGCCACGTTTTCCAGATGCAAAACTAGCCGGACCTGACTTGATTAGAAGGAGTTAATTTCACGGCATGTAAAACCAGGAGGGGGGCTTGTTGTAAACACCGTCTACAGCCTGAGCTCATGTCTGAAACATTGCCTTGAAAGACATACATAAAGAGGAGGGAATAGAGTAAGAAAGGGTTGGGGTCAACTGGAAGGGGGCCTAATGCACAAGGCTTGGGAGAAGCAGAAATGGAGGAGGGATGGATCAATCGTAAGGCACAGGAAGGGAGGAAAGGAAGGACACCTGGTAGGTTTGTCTCAGCCAAAGTGCCTCCAACTAAAAAACAACAAAAAAAAGCCTAACTTAGTGGTTTTAGTGTGAAGAGGGAGACAATGAAAGAAAGAAGACAAAATGAGAGGAACGGGGGGTGGGAGGAGGGGGTGTAAAAGAGTCATTACTAAGTTGGGAGGAGCGAAGGGGCTTTTGGAGGAGCATCAAGAATTTGCCTTTTAAGGGGCACTGTCTCACTCTTCCAAGCCTTGTGCAGCAGCCAGAAAGGGAGAAGAAATAAACAACAGCAAAGAGACTGTGAGGAAAAAAGAAACACGAGGAATTCTAAGATCACCAGAAACACATTGTGCCTGGCATTTTCTGTGCGTGTGTGTGTGTGTGTGTGTGTGTGTGTGTGTGTGTGTGTGCGTGTGTGTGTGTGTGCGTGTGCGTGCGTGTGCGTGTGCCATGTTTAAAACGTGGGTGTGCATATGTGCAAAATGAGAAGATTGTGAGCCGCAGCTTTCTTGGGAAACTGTGTTTCCAAACAATATGAGTGAGTGATTTGTCACGGGAAACCAAAAGCCAAGATAAATATAATTCAGTGAAAAGCACGTCCACCTGCTTTTGTGAGAGCCAGTTTGAAGTTTAGACAATCTGAGTGGCTAAATACTATAAAGTTCAAACTTTTGAGCAAGTTCACATTTTTCACACTTTGAAAGACCAACACGGTTGTAAAGTTATAATTAAGGCTCAGGGTACGGTAAAGGTAAGCCCTTAGCCGTGATGATTAAACAACTTGGAAATATATGCAATCAATAAATGTTCTCACAAAAGTAGAAAAGAAAACCAGTGCATGTATAAGTCCCCTTCCCCCTGTACACAGAGGGGAGCAGGTAGTCACTGTAGGGGGAAACCACAGAGAGCAACATTTAGCCAAAGCGATGATCTGAATGATGCCAAGCTCAGCACAGGATCCCTAGCAATACCAAACAAAGTTCTGAAGCAGATCAGCTGAAAGGCTGTCAAGGTAGGTGAAGAAAAACGGGCAAGATGCAGAGATTTTTTTCTATATTAGTATATTAATATGAGTAAGATGATGGCATAATGTATCTGACATCCCTTCATTTAGTTATATGGGTTTGGATTATGTGGTAAGAGCAATGTTGCCTCACAGTTTCAACAGACAGGGTGCTGCATCATAAACAAGGAAAGGCTCAGTCTAACAAATGCTAAGAGCACTCTGAATCACTACATTGCACAGCAGCATCCTAACAGCTGCCCTCACTGTTGAGGGGTTTTTTCTTACTTGTTTTCTGGACAATACCAACAATGTGCTGCACGGCCTAAGGAGAGACTGCCTGTATCTGGGAGCAGGAAACAGAGGGGAGCTGAGAAGGAGAGATGGGTGGGGGTAAGAACAGAGAGGTAATTGTATATGTAACAGTGAGGCAACCCTGGCAGAAGGGGTAGAAGAAGGAGGAATGGGAGTAAGAAGGAAGGGAGAGACATGTTCTTGGGATGGGAGGACTGCAAAACAACAAGAGGGAAAAAACAAGAGGAAAGAAAAGGCAGAAAGAAAAAACAGAGGAGCTTCACAGGATGGGAAGATGAATCATTGAGTGCACATATCTGAACAGGGATCAAGAGTGAGAGCACAGGGCAGAGGGATGTGAAGAGTGTGATCAAGTGACACAAAGAAAAAGAGTGAAAAGTTGGGGGCCTAGGTGTGCTCAAGAAAGTTGGGTGGTTGCAACTGTGTGTGGGAAACAAAGAGGAGCAGTGAGAGGGGGCGGAGGCAGGAAAAATGGGGAGTCCACATGTGACTGCAGCAGGACCGAGTTGGAGAGAGAGGTGTTTTTAAAGTGAGCAGAGAGGGGCAGAGTGTATCCTTCCCTCTGTCCCTGGAGCAGGGCTGATCAAGAGCCAGGAAAAGGGGAAGGGCCTTCGTCTCCTCCTCTCCAGCTGACAAAAACAGCTGCCCAGGAACCCAGGGAGCCTGGAGCCTGTTTAGAGGACGAGGGGACGAGGACACGGAGGGAAAGTGGAGGAGGTGGAGGGAGGACAGAAGGAAGAGAGAGCGAGAGGAGGTGAAAAACGACCCAGAGTCCAGGACCCCGTTCACCTATATGGGTTGCGTCCTGAGTTCGGACTGGTGCGGGGAGGAAGAGGTGCAACCGGTGCCAGTGGTCAGAAACTCATCTCTGAAGAGGAGCGTGGAGAGGAGTGAGAGTGGCAGGATGAGACTTACAAAGGTCAGTGTGGTGATGTTCATGAAACTGTGCATAAATCTCTGTGAGCTTTCCTGTGGTACACACTTCCACTTCCACATTCAAGACATCAGGTGTCACAGGACAGAGATTTCTGACTATGGCAGCATGGTTCTAGTCTGTTTCTAATTCCCCCGCCCTGGTCTAGACTAAAATTTGTTATTATTTCAATATTTAATGGATACAAATATCCATGAACATCTGAAAATGAATCTTAACGTCCTTTGGGATGACAGAATCTTTCCTCCAGCACTACCATCAGGTTTAGATTTTAGTTTAGTTTTAGCTTTTAATATCAGTGACATTTGGTACAGATGTTATAGTGCCAAGTTTTTACTTATCCACTAAAGTATCCCAGCAAACATGGGCTAAATATTGGTCTCCACTTTGGCCCAGACTAAAATATATCAAATATTAAATATTGGACTAATTTAAATTTTCCAGACATTGGTCCAGATTAAAGTATCTTACTCTTTTAAGGATGAATCCTAACATCCCTGAAAACGATAGGCCCTTTCCTCTGTCACTATTATTAGGATCATACTAAACAGGTTTCAGTTATTAAGTAAAATAACTTAACTATGGAGCTGTAATCATTTTGATTAGCACCTTATTGATTAGCACCTTAATGCCACCCTATTGAAAACAATAGGGTGGCATTCAGACTGTGGTTTATGACCAAAAACCTGCCTACTGTAGCTAATAATATAGCAGCCTACCTCAGCTATATGCTGAATTTGTGCTAATGAGAAAATATTAAATTGCTAATAGTGACAGGTTCACATTACACCTGCTAGTTAGCATGTAGCTTTAGTGCAGACACATAGAACCATGGCCTCTTTACCGTTTTTAAACACACACATATGTGTAGCATGTTTTTCTGATCACATAAACAACAACACAGGAGAAGAACAGCATTAAATCATCATTTTTTTAGTATTCCGATTTAACAATTTAAGGATGCTACTGCAAGTAGTTCCATCTCAGAAAAGCACAAATGCTCTCCACTTGTTATACTTTGAAAACACATTGCCAAGCAGAAGGGTCAAAGGTCAGTGTGAACTGCAATGTTAGTGTTGCACCACAGTGAAATGTTTGTTTAGTTGAGTCATAGACACGTGCTGATCCAAAGATAGGAAAAGTGGCTGTTTATATTGGTTCCCTACAAGGACTCTCTCTGTATGTGAGTGTGACTTGTCTTAAAAGATGATGAGGATGACACTGGCATCTTCAAGCTGTGCAGCTACAATAGCACTGTTGTGATAGCCTCCACTGCTGGGGAGTTACCATCATGTAAACAGAGGCAGGCTAGCTGACTGTAAGGGGGGATCTTAAAGGGCCGCTAGAAGAACACTGAGAAGTTTGACTTCTGATCACTAGTTCATATCATGCTGGGTTTGTGCAGATTCAAACAGTTGTGTACACTGCCGAAGTTTGGGTGGTTGCATGCATCCATCCCCCCTTGTTTTGCATGTGGGCATGTGTGTATGTGTGTACAAGCTTTTGGTCCCAGTGGCTCCATATCACATGCTGAGCAGCGTGGGAATGTGGAGCCCTCTGGACTACGTCATCCTGCTGTGACTGACCCCACTACATGGGTGTGGGAACAAGCTAGATCCCAATTATCCAAGGAGTAGGAGGATGTAGTTGCCTTATCTATTTTTAAGGTCATTTATTTTTTATAAACTTGTTTTTCACTTCTTGGAGACTTGCAGATTTGAACTAGCATTCATGTGACGAGTACTGCAGTCCAGATGCAACTATGTGTGAGAGCCTGACGAATATAAATGAGGTTTTAATGCCTTTATACTCTGGCAAGAATCACGCATATACATTCCTAAGCAAACCCATGCCAAGTACTTACTGGAAACACTTAGCAACAAAAAATATTATGGTCCACATGTAGTTCTCAGATTCTCATTCACTTGTGCTCAGAATGCTCCAAAAATACTCCACAGAGCCAAATTGGCCTCCTCGTCCAGTGATTATTGGACAGTTGCAGATCTTGAGAGTAGCCGAGTGTCAATAAACAACATTCTAAAGATGATTTGTTGAACTAAACAACTCCTGGCAGCGAGAATCAACAGTGCATGTGGTTCTCTTTAGAAAGTAGCAAGCACTGTTGTTGTGTGATGATCCTGGGCAGCATCATTTCCATATGATAAAATGACCTTTCTGAGCACTACAGCGTACTGGTGCTGAAAGTTAAATGTCTTATTATCTTGGCAGGTGTCTTGATAAAGATGTGTTTAATTTACCCACATGCACAGCCAAGGGACAGAGTCTGAGAGTCATTAATGAAATCGGTTGGGAGTTAAATCTAATATGTACTCTGTGTCAGCTTCCTTTGGCAAAGAAGGGCAAAAGCAGGGTTTCTTTGAGCCACGTTAGCAGCATGACTACAAAGATTACCAGCAGTCTGTCAGCTACTTTGGTCCACAATGAAATATTTCAGTTTGGTGTCGAACAGTGCATTTTAGATGATATATTATATTCCTTCCTCTTGCAATACAATAGCCAATGCACAGGCATCAGTTATCACATACTATATTTTACATATAAATATACTGGCAATTTATTTACATATAAATATACCAACAATTTAGTAGTATTTTTTAATTCTTCAGTTACCCAGATAATGTGATACATTATGAAGTTGCTTTATTGTGAAACCTCTCTTATCGAGGGCAATATCGTCACAGTATTGTTTCTTTAGTTAGTCTATGATTCCTACCCTTCATTTCAGTACCGACTGGAGGGATTCAAGTGAATCTAATTGTCAATATTCATGGTTCCTAGAGGGTGATTCCTAATGACTTGGTGGTCCTCTGACTTTTCCTCTAGCTACACCAGCAGGCCAAGTTTCCCACTGATGAAGTCAAATATAATTTTAGGTTCTGAGTGAAACCAAGCAGACACAATACTCAGGAGGGAACCGTAATGACAGTGACTTATCTGTGTTCGCAGGGTCCTATGTTGCCCAGTTCAGGATTTAGTTAGCACACAGTAACCCTCCTAAACACTAATTCTGACACAAACAGTTTCATATTAGGTAAACACAAAGCCGAGGAACATGTAGTTCAGGTATATGACATAAATGGCAGAACCCTCAGAATGTAGGAATGATTTTTCATATAATTCAGTGTTATTTACAGTTAGGCCCATAAATATTTGGACAATGACAACTTTTTCTAATTTTTGTTGTTTCCTTTAAAAGCACAATTACTTTTAAAGGAAACAACTCAGATGCAGTTGAAGTTCACACTTTCAGCTTTAATTTAGTGGGTTGAACAAAATGATTGCATAAAAATGTTAGGAACAAAGGCATTTTAACACAATCCCTTCATTTGTGGGACATCACCAGATGCTGGCGTCCTCCTTTTTAATGCTCTGCTGTTTGTTTGTGGGCCTTTCTGTCCAAAGTTTAGTCTTCAACAAGTGAAATGCTCAATTTGGTTAAGATCAGGTGACTGACTTGGCCATTCATGAATATTCCACTGCTTTGCTTTGATAAATTCCTGGGTTGCCTTGGCTGTATGTTTTGGGTCATTGTCCATCAGTGTTATGAAACACCCCCCAATCAATTTGACTGTATTTAGTTGGATTTGAGCAGCCAGTATCTCTCTGAACATCTCAGAATTCATCCAGCTGCTTCTGGCTGTTGTGAATTGGCTTCTCTTCACCATGAAAATTATTCTGCAATCATCCACCCCTGTTGTCTTCCGTGGACTTCCAGGTATTTTTGCATTGCTGAGTTTACAGGTGCTTTCTTTCTTTCTCAGGATGTAAAAAACTGAAGATTTTTTTTTCACTCCTACTATTGCAGCAATTTCTTGGATGTTTTTTTTTTCTGTTTTCGCAGCTTAAGGGTGGCTCCTTTATATCTGCATGGAGAGCTTTCTTGACTACATCTGGTCTGTTCACAGCAAAATCTTCCAAATGCAAGCACCGCACCTCAAATCAACTTCAAGCCTTTTATCTGCTTAATTCATAATGAAATAACAAAGGAATTGCCCACACCTGCCCATGAATTAGCCTTTGAGTCAATTGTCCAATTACATTTGGTCCCTTTAAAAAGAGGGTGGCACATGTTAAGGAACTGAAACCCTTAAACCCTTCATCCAATCTGAATGTGGATACCCTCAAATAAAAGTTGAGAGGCTGCACATTATGTCCATGTCCATTATATAACTATAATTGGAATATGTTTCAGTAAACAGTTAAAAAAAAAAACTTTTGCCAGTCTCCAAATATTTATGGACTTAACTGTATATAGCACCAAATCATACTGACAAAACCCTACAATAACAGAGAGAAAACCTCAGTTATCAGATGACGCCGTCATCAGCAGGCACTCAGTGACATCCATCCATTTTCCCCTCGCTTATCCTATTCAGGATTCTGGGAAGTCTGGAGCCTATCCCAGCTGCAATAGCACAAAGGTGGGGGCGGACTGGACAGGTTGCCAGTCTGTCACAGGCTAACACAGAGAAACAGACAACCATTCATACCTACAGCTAATTTAGAATCACCAATTAACCTAACCACTAACTGCATGTCTTTGGACAGTGGGAGGAAACCAGAGTACCTAGAGAGAACCCACACAGACACAGGGAGAATATGCAAACGCCACACAGAAAGGCCCTGGATTAAAACCCAGGACTTTCTTGTTGTGAGGCAACAGGGCTAACCACCACACCACTGTGCTGGTTCCACAGAAGAGTGGCCTAAAAGCTGAAGTCTGTTAAATATCCTTGGAACCACAAGTAAACCAGCAGTCTGAGAGCGAAGGGCTCTGTTGGGGTGATATGGTCCTATGAGGTCTTTAAGATTAGGCCTGATCATTCCAGACCTTACATATGAGGTAAAGGAGTTTAAATTTAATTCTGCATTTGTAACGGAGTAAATGAAGCCAGTATGGGAGAAATATGCTCTCTCTTTCCAGTCCCTGTCAGGACTCTCATTGCAGAATTCTGGATCAACTGAAGGCTTTTCAGGAGGTTTTTAGGACATCTTGATAATAATGAATTACAATATTCCAGTCTAGAAGTAATAAATGCATGCACTAGTTTTTCAGCATCACACTGAAACAGGAGGTTTCTAATTTTAGAGATACTGCGCAAACGCAAGAAAGTAGCCCCATATACTTGTTTAATATGTGCATTGAAGAACATATCCTGGTCAAAAAAAACCTCTTGGATTCCTCACAGTGTTACTGAAGGGCAAGGTAAAGCCGTCCAGAGTAAGTATCTAGTTATACACCAAATTTTTTTTTTAGGTACAATAACCTCAGTTTTATCTAAATTTGAAATTAGAGGCCATCCAGGCCTTTATGTCTTTAAGACACAGTTTTAAAGACATAAAGGCCTTTTAATAATTGTGTCATCTGGCTTCATGGATAGATTAAGCTGAGTATCGTCTGCATAGCAGTGAAAATTCATGCTATGCCTTCTAATGATAGTTCTTAGATGAAGCATGTATAATGTTTATAGGATTAGTCATAGCACAAAACGCTGTGGAACTCCATAATTAACCTTGGCGTTAACAAATGGAGTCTATTAAATAGATATGATTCAAACCTCTGCAGCGCAGGCTATTGTTAGATTATTTAACTGCATATGATCAGTTAGCTATTTTAAAACTACACTTTCACAAAGTTTGAAATAAAAGAAAGGTTGAAGATTGGCCTGTAATTAGCTAAGGCAGCTTGGTTGACAGCTTTTTCTCCCCCTGAAGGGACAGAGTATGTAATCCTTTCTGCTTGCTTGTGTGTTTGTTACCAGTCTAGCATCAACAGTTTTCAAGATATATCATGTTCACATTTTATGTAATTGTAGATATCAATAACAGCTTGGGATGATTTAAGTTTGGTGAAAAATGGGTCAAGGTCGAGGTTACGGGGAAGGAGATTTGGAGGGAGTTGTGCTCTCTGAGTGCTCTTGTTAAGTAACGGTTTAATTACTAGAATTTGACTTGCCAAAATTGAAATGTGAACAGACTGTACAATATATCAAGCTATATTGTTTGTTAGATAATATTTAAAATGATACAAAATACACTAAAAACACAAACTGTGGCGTCTCTAATAAGATGAGATAAGGCCCAGCAGACTGTGATGAGCTACAGCTATCTTTGTCAGCACATTTGCTAATCATTGTGACTGCATCCCTAGCTGTAAGGTTTAACTAAATTAAATTGGATGAATTAAGAGTGAAAAAAATCAGCCAATGTGCAGTTGTTCTTAAGAGGCAAGTTATCCAAAAAGAGT
>VOQK01003824.1:0-10977 GCA_015052645.1 Benitochromis conjunctus | reverse complement strand
AAAAATCATTGATATACAAGTAATACTGAAAGCCCAGGCGTATCTGTTGGTACTCTCCAGAATATACTCTGAAACACCTGCCACTTTTTCAGTGTAGATGTCATAAAAGCAAAAAGCCTTTGATAATGATTTAAAGATGTAAAGACAAAAATCCCATTTCATCTAAAAGCACTAGGAAGACTTTTCCCCCTCTGGGGCATGTTCAGTCTGTCCTCTTACTGAGGCCATCTGCATCTGATGCCGAGGTCACAGTCACCAGTCCTGCTGTCAGGAATGAACCACTCCCACACAATGCCCATCATTGTCCAAATATCAAGACTATTTTTAGTAAGAAACGAAAGGGTAGGGGCCACAGAGTTTCCAGAGATGTGTGTGTGTGTGTGTGTGTGTGTGTGTGTGTGTGTGTGTGTGTGTGTGTGTGTGTGTCTAGCTGCAAATGGCTTGCGCTATGTGCGCATTTGTTTTTACATTTGTAGACCTGTGTTCATCTCTTGTTTGTGTGTTCAACCCCTCCCTCGTTCAATCCAGCTACTGTTCTGTGGTGGTTGGCAGGAGGTGCAGCGAGGAAGGGGAGGGAGCTCTGGTTAGAAAGCATCTCTTTGACACCATTAAACTCCCGTTCCTTTTTCTGCCAAAAGGCTAAAAATATTAGAAAAAGGACCCACTTGTGCGTAGCAGATGTTGCAGAGGGGGAGGTGGGGTCTTTCCCGCAGCACACGGGGACAGGAAGAGGAGAGCAGACGTGAGTCTGTTTTCTCCAGCTGTCTGCAGGGATACACGTCTGCACGTGGGTAAGTGTGTGTGTGTGTGTGTGTGTGTGTGTGTGCAGATTTTTTCTTCTTGAGGTCTCAGGTAGATGTTTACAACTTCTGTTATTTCTTTGGAAATGTAGACAGGCCTCAGCTGGTTAGGACTGGAGCTTGAATGGCCACATGTAGCGTATTCTTATGAGGGTTTTGTGATGCTTAACCTGTGTGATTGTTAAAATTAGCATCTATAGTGAGACCGAGTCAATCAATTTGGTGATATTATTATTATTATTTTTATTATTACAGCTATTCTGGCTATTCAGACAGTTTGGTGGCTCTTTTCTCTAACAAATTGTTTCTTTAGGCGCTCTGAGTACTAAATGGTGGATAACACATGCTTTACCAGAGGAAGATGTTTTTTATCCCGTGCAGCAGTGACAGTAATTGCTATCCTGGGGACCGGACTTTGCATCACAGGTTGTTTTTAGTGCTCATGCTCTCAGACTCTACCAGCTGTTTTCTGTTGTAATCCTACACAAAGTTGTAAACCTCCTTCACTGTGGTTTCCTCTGCTGGACTCCCAGGTTGAGCTTGCTGGAATGTTTTAGGAGGTTTGAGTTTTGAACTCACACAGCTTTCCATCAGTGCAGCGGCATGTCTTACAAATACATGGAAAAAGAGACGCTAACAACAGATGGACATTGATGCTTTTGGTTAATGCTTGGCTCTTTCTTACAATGCAGTCATCTGTTGTTGAATAATGGGAGACATGAGTTCTGAGCCTGGTTCTGCCGGAGGTTTCTTCTTGTTACAAGGGAGTTTTTCCTTCCCACTGTCGCCAAAGTGCTTGCTCATAGGGGGTCATATGATTGTTGGGTTTTTCTCTGTATGTATTATTGTAGAGTCTACCTTACAATGTAAAGTGCCTTGAGGCGACTGTTGTTGTGATTTGGCGCTATGTAAATAAAATTGAATTGAATTAATAGACCTCTTTCACAGCGGTCATTTTGATATTAAATAGTAGCTAAACACATTTGTCACACCAGAACCTTGATGTCATTGGCAAGATGCACTGTATCTTTGAGGAGTAACCCCAGTATCAGGTAAAGCAATATCTGTCATAGCCTGAAACTGCCTCAACATATTGTTTAAAAATAACATACAAACCATCTTCTTAAGTGATTTTAAACTTGTTTTGTAAGGAAAGACAAAGGTGCTAAGCTGAGCTTGCTAACACAGTATAAAACATTTAGCTTAACAGCTACATTAGCTACCATTTTCACACAGTGTTGTGTTCCTGAAGCATCAACTCAAGTTAGCATGTTAACCAGCTAGCATCAGCATACCCTTATGCTGCTTTGTGATGTGTTTGTGAGTGTAGTTTCTAGTGTGTGCTGAGCCATGAGAGGAAAAAAAGGTGTTGGACTCTTTCATAAAGTCTTTGACTTCTTGTGAATAATGTAGGGCAGGTCATAAACAAAAGAAACCGAAAACACGCAACCACTGGAGGGGAGGATTGACACAAAAACCAAAGATGGCTTGGGTTTGTTTTAAATCCAGCACTTCCTGTCGCATGTATCTTTTCTAACTTCCCATCATCACCCTCAACTGGCCACTGGCATCAGGCCATACAGAGTACTGGACCTGGTCGCTGTAGACAACAGAGATTGAATAGCTTCTCCAGCAGAGTATTATAGAAGTGCTTTTGGTGGCATGGTAGACACGAACACCAGTCGATGTGACACCCTTATAGTGATGTGCTTCCAAGTAAACACAGGGCCAGTGTTGCTGATACTGATACTTTTAACCTATAAAGGCAGCTTATGTAGGGGGAGAGCAGTGTGTCACGATTTATGAGATGAATCACTATTGGAAATTCTGAACACATTTTTAATGACCACTAAATATCTGTTTCCACAATAATTAGTTATTGAAAAAAAAATCTGACCTTTCAGCTTTTTCTGTATTTTGGGTTTTATGGAGACCTGGAATGTAAATGTGCCTGACTCTAAAGCACTTAGGGTCAGATTCTGTTGTTTAAATGTTCTGTACGACATAGATAATATCGACATGAGACGGTTGATTTTTAGAGCGTGTCTGATGTATAATGTTTCATCTCACAATCCAGTGCGTTACATACTGGACTTAGAGGACAGAAACAAGATAATGACATCATTAATGGTGTTGATATTGATTAGACTGATCTCAAGCCGCATCGTTGTGGTGTTGATTTAAAGAAAGTCGGCTAATAAACAAAGTAGCAGCTTCTGTGTGCAACTGCAAAAGAACATCCCTTTTAGAGTAAGATATTACACATATTGAACTTTTCTATTACTATTTATAATCTTTGTCTCTTCTGTTGGCGGCATATGGTGCCATCCATTGTAGGCTCTAATGAAACAGCAGTTATTTGCTGCTTTTAGCAGCAAACAGACAAGTTATAATAATTACAGCTTACAAAACCACCTCACTTCAAGTCAACTTGGTAGCATGATTGAAGCTTGTGATCACATGGGTAATGAGAGTGTCATGTTTTACATAGCGCTTGAAAGACTTCATCCGTGTTGGCTTAAAGCATGCGTTTATTCTACTACATGAACCTTGGGATGAGAGTGCTTGGTCAACAGCTGCTTCCAAGTTTGAAGAAGGACATTGGAACCTCTGCGAGTTAATCAGCTATTTTAAACCAAACAAATGCGACTCTAAACCTTTTGTATCCATTCATTGCCCTTGTTCCCGTTTCCATACATTTTGTATACACCATTATTTACACAGAGGTTATTCTGCCTATAGAGTCACCATATCGTGTTGCCTTTGTCACATTTTCTTGGTTTTCATGCATTTATCCTCAGGTCCTCTCGCCTAAGAGAGGCTTTTTAAACACCTTAGCAAAGAATTCAGTAGCAGAGCCCCGCATCACTGTCTGACCATGATTGCCTGTGGTGGGACTATATAGTGGTCTTGATTGTGTCTGGAACAGGAAGAATGCTGCCAGCCTATCCTCAGTGTGTTTATTTCTCAGCCCACACCACCACTGTGGTTCAGCTGACTGTAACTAGTTGCTTTTTTAAAACTCACCGTGGGCCCCTTTTGTACAATAATGTGCATTTTATAGGGCTATGGCACACTTTCATAGATGCATGCTATAGTCCAGGAGGAGTTTAACAAACTGTTTATGTATGGCCTGGCTCCTTAACTAACATGCTTTGTCAGAGAGCTTGAATGTCACTTTGGAGCAATAGAAATAGAATGTGAATTACATAAAGGCAGCAAGACTGGTCATGAGGAAAGGCAAAGGAGCGTTTGTTGTACTTGGGGTTCAGGACCTGGATTGAGTCAAGAGATGTGTCAAAACAGGACTTGATAAGATGAGATAAGATGCTAAACTGTAATGAAATCTGAGTGGATTTTGGTCTGCTAATGTGATAAAACACACCAACAAGAACAGGCCATGTGAGTCAAATAAAATAAAAAGTCCCAGCATTAAAAATGATACGTCTCGCACAAGTACTAGTAAGATGAGCTTTCCCAGCCGTTGGATATTATATAACATAGACCAGCCCCTGAGCCACCCACCCTATCCTCCTCCACCATCCAAGGTGCTGTGGTCGCAGTACACTTGTACAGCAGCAGGCCAGCAGCCGCTGCACACAGCAGGCACGAGGGTGATGCCAGGCGAGGCAGCTGTCCAAACACTGTCCGGTCTCTAGAACAGAGCCAGGGAAGCAGGATAATGGAAGAAGTGTGCAAACAGCTCCCTTTCTTTGTTGCCAAGGAGTAAAAGCACAAACAGAGGCAACAAAACCCTTTTTGTCTCTGTGTCACTTTAATTATCCAAAGCTATGGACACGTTAGCAGCACGATTGCTTTCTTAAATATCGCCGTTTTCTCCGGGTGACGACAGCTCCGGTGCGTGTTCGGTGTATGTGTGAGGGGGGAGGGACTCGTATTTGATGTCAGATAGGGCTCGTTGTGCATGTGTGCATGAGAACATGCTAAGCAATCCTCACACTTGGCCCATGGATTCATATTCCAAACCTCCACAGAGTCATATGCAGATTTGAGCAACAAAGACTCCGTGGGTGGAAATGACAACACAACACACATTAATGTACCCACACTAGCACACGCGCATGAAAGCGTACACACATACGTGTACACTTGGAAACATAAGAAAGAGAAGTTGTGATTTTCTTGTACTTTCACTGTATTTAGCTGTCTAGTTCAGTACGTTTGCTCTCTTTGTTTTTTTCTCTTTTCACAAATCTTTACACACACACACTAAGGATTAGAGACGGGTGTGGGCGGGGACCTCATGGATTATTACTGGAAGACAGTTACACACAACCAGAACAGAAGGTCGAGAGGAAAAGGAAGGAAAAGAAGCATCTTTATTCATACACAGTTATTTACCCTGCATGCACCCTCAAGTCTGCATGTTAAAATTTTAAGCTTCTGCTACTGTTAGAACTTACTTACTCATCCAACTGTTTAAACAATCTTTTATTTGTCATTAATTAATTAATTAATGTACACTGGACGCTGCAGTGAAATGACTATAGTTGATGTGAAGATGACTGACTGAAAACATTGAACATCCGCCAAGTCAAAACTTGTGGGTGAAGGTTAAACAAGGATTCTTTAAGTGTTTCTAAGGGTAGCATGTCCAGTATTGGGTATGTAACACGGTGTAAACCTTTGTTCTGTGTGTGTGTGTGAGCAGGCAGGCAAGGGAGAGCCCCACGTCTTCAAGGAGAAGACTTTCAAGAAGAAGCGGCAGTGCAGTGTGTGTCGGCAGAGCGTTGATAACGTGGGCTCCTTCTGCAGAGGTGAGAGTGCTCCTGTGTTGACTTTATCTCACTAATTTGGCTGTTATGAAAAATATTTTAAAAATAAAACCAAAAACCAAAAATTGGACACAACCGTGAGGTCACTAATTCTAACCTTCATTTTCTTTTTCCCCTCCCACCTGACTCGTGTTTTTCTCAGTATGCAAAACAGCCACCCACAGGAAGTGCGAGACAAAGGTAAGGATCAACCGCCAAAGGAAATACTTTCAGGCTTGACTTAGATGGAGAAAAATAAATTATGTATTGCTAAACACAAAACTGACAATACAGAGGAAATTTTGACGCTACTTAATGTTTCAGAAAAAACTGCATGGGAAAAGGGTACATTCCAGTTTTTCATGATGTTTGTTACTCACGTTTCATGGCATCCAGTCGTAGAATTAGTGTCAGCTGGTTATGTCAGCGAGGCCAGTTTTTAGGACTTGATTGACAGCAGAAAGTTTGGAAACAGTTCTAACCTTGAGGGCTAAGTCCTCATCGCTAACCTTCATCCTAACCCTGATGTTTTGAGGAAAAACAGGATTCCTGTTCCCTGATTGCAAAGACGGGGTTAACACTGAGAGGTGAAGGCTACTTCAGCAGCTTTTCAAAGAAAAATCCCAAATATTTCTTCAGTTTTCTGATGAGTTTTGGGGCTTTGGACTTATGGCCAAACAAACAACACATTTCAACAATCTTAAGCAAATATGAATGCTACGAACTATGAATAATTCCTGTTAGCAGCCCTTCTTAACCCTAAGTCTACCCAACACTATATTAGAGAAAAGGTTTTTTTAAATGTGAATAGTTTTTGACGTGTCATTTTGAATTATTATTTTCTTTGTTTTTTTTAGAAGAACAATTTCATAAGAACATAAATTACATATTCTGATTGGCCAGGGCTAGCTAGGAGTAAATGGGACTAGATAGATGCAGACATTATTTGCTGTAAACCTGAGTCCTATTAAGCTCCACTAAATGAAATGCATTTGCATGTACTCATCAAGCCAGTTCCCGGGGGCTGAAACAAGGTCAAGGCACTCAAATGATAAATGACATTAAGGAAACTCTTTGGGATTGTCCAAACATAATGCCGTCACATTCTGAGCTGAAGTGGATCATGGAAGTGATAATAACAGGAAGGAGACTTCTTTTTTTGTTGTTGTTGGGGTTTTTTTTATGAAAGAAGTGCTAAATATATATCACAAGTTTATAAAGCATAACAGTGAACGGTAATGTTACTTTATCATTAACCTTCACCTCAAATATACGTATAGACGTGTGACAGTATCTCTATGAAAGCAGACATCTCAGGATCCGTTCTAAAAAGAAGCCTGTTCATTTGCATTCCTCAAAGTAAGCTGCAAGCCTTCCTCGAACACCACACTGCTGGCTCGGTGAAAGAGTCATTGATGGAAGTATGGCATAATGAATGGACAGAGTGATGCAGAGGGGGAGAATGCCAACCATGGCCAGGGTGAAGAAGAAAGGGACAGAAGGCTGAAGCAGGGAACCTTGGCAGGCAGCAGCTGACAGAGAGAAAGCTAAGGGGTGAAGGCACGTGGCAAAGATGAGCATCATTCCTCTAGCATCCCTCTGTCCTCTTGTCTTTTATCTGAGGAGAGCCTTGAGGATGAGTTCAGAGATGAAAGGATGACTTTGAAACAGCACATGCAATAAAAAAGTAGAATCAGCTTTTTAAGGACAGCCTGTGGTATTGGTCGTGTGGAGTTATAGGTTGGTTATGACTCTAGAGTGGACATAGACCAGTAAGCCACAACATTAAAACCACTGACAGGTGAAATAAAGGTCAACAATAATGTCTTTACAATGGAATGCTCTGCTGGGAAACGACCTTTGATACATACTGTCCACCTAAAATATTGTTGCACCACATCACCGACTACAGTAGTCTCCTCCACCAGTGGAACTACGCCTCCAAACTCCCGGAGGTAAAGGAACAGATCTTATCTGTGCCTGTGTCTGCGCTTTCACAGTCAGAGCTGAGAACCTACAGAACATAGCAGGCTGTTTTAACCTAGTGGCTGACTAAAAATAGTATTTGTTTTCTTCCATTGTAGAAAGTGTCTGTCTGTATGTGTTGTTGTCAAAGAGAAACTTCATGCATTAGATGAGTTTTAAAAGTAATGCAAAACAGCATTATAGCAGCACAGCTAGCATGATTGTGTGTAGATGTAAAACCACAACTTGAAATATAAATACTTCATTTTTTAAATGACATTAAACAAACAAAATGCAGTACAATGTGTTAACTGGTTAATCAGGTTGGTCATTTAATCTGTTTTTAAGCTAAACTACTGCAAGGTGCTAGCTAGAGCACTGTGTGTTTGTATGGCCATAAAAGGCTGTGTCAGTGTTCTTATTTATCTTGTCATATGATTTTGTTAACCACAATCCTAGCCCTAAACTTAAAGCCTTTCCTCTGGAGCTGAGCTTGAATTCTTTTTGGAAAAAATGTAAATAAAGACTTTGGAGAACAAAATAACATTACGCCCAAATCAGCAGTATGGCTACTTACGCTTCTGATTTAGCAGTACATATTAGAAAAGGTGAGAAATGTTCAATTTTTTTCTAATTTATTTGGAAAAAGTGGATTATTCCACAGAAATTCTATATGAATTTCTTTTTAAGATTAATTGTGAAAAAACAAAGATCGGGATGTTCTTTGACAGCCTTAATATAACTGTCTGATGTGTGGTTGTTGACTGGGAGCTAAACTGTGATATCCATCGCTGCTGCCCAGGAAGGGAGAGGTCGGATAAGGGAGGGTGTGGAGGACTGGCTCCTCTGTCCATATTAGCTGTTATCTAACCTTATGTGTAACGTAGAGACTTGAGGAGGGATGAAGGAGTGGCATTGGTCTTTCCTAATGTGAATTCAGATATTTGAACTTGCTAAGTAAAGACAGAGGCACAGCAAACTGAATAAAACGCAGCGTATATTAGCTTACGCTAATGCGTGTCACCTGGTTTGTGGTAAACAGCTGTAGTTACCTGTGTTAGAGCAAGGCTTCAGTTGCCTTGCATGCCATTAACGTTGATTTTATTAGCTATAACATTGTCTTTGAATTGCCCAGCTCTCCTCTCCGGTATGTGTATGTCTGTGTTTGTGTGTGTAATTTGCGTGCATATACACACACACGTGCGTAAGCACTTAAGGTCTGTCATCTGTAAGCCATCCTGTTTACCACACCACTCAGTATGTTGTCAGAGTAGACTTCAGTTCTGTGAGGGTGGGAATAAAGAAGTCATAAACCTCCTTCTCAGAAAGAATGACTGGTAGTGATGGTACTCTGTTTTTAATTTCAGTTATTCTGCTTCCTGCTCTTTGCCCATGAGGTCAGCAGCCTCCAGCTGCCTCATCTCTGTCTCTATTAAAAAGAACAGACTCTCACAGAGACGAACAGAAGGCCATAAAGAGTTTTACTTCAGCATGTTCTCTCCCAGAGAATAGTCTCCCTTATCTTTGATCCCAAGTGGAAAATTTAGTCCAAAGGGAATTCGTAGGGGGTGGTGGGGAGAGAAGAGAGAGGGGGCGAGAGAGGAACAGTGGGAGTAGGAAGGATTAAAATTAGCGAAATGCAGCCCGTGACAAATTGACTGCCCCGTCTGGTCTAATTAGGCAAGAAGAGGCATTTCCGCTGGTCAAACTACGGGCTGCTGGCTAACAGCTTGGTTCCCAAACGGAGTCACGCCCACCAGTGATCAGTCAGGCTGGATCAATGGATCAACAGAGCTGACTAACAAGTGCTCCTGTAGATGGCTGATGGGTTCTTACTGTAATTAGACAAAAGGGTCAGCTTTGCTTTGAATTGACCAAAGGCAATCTAAAAGCTTTAACTTTCTTGAAACCCTTCTTATGGGCTCTTATAAGGTCATAAGGGGTCAAATCTGATAAAAAAAAAATTTCCTAACTGGTGTTGCCAACCATCCAGTCATCTATCCATCATAAATACATTTTCTTCAGCTTATACAGTTAAGGTTTATGGGGGTACTGGAGCTTATCCCTGCTGTCATGGGAGGCAGGGTACACACTGGACAGGCTGCCAGCCTAATATTCCAAATTAAATATAAATGAAATTGCACATTTCACAGTTTCATGCATGTATTATTGTTTTATTATATCATTATTTACTTTCCCTGTTTAAAGAGATTGTGACTGCAAGGATTATTTCACCACTGACTGTCTGTGACTGCAGTTCAGTGAGAAAAGGAAAAGATTTCAGAATGGAAATTCATTGGTTTATTGGTAAGTCATCCTACAGATGGTACAGTATGCTTATGCTGGTAAAGTGGGGCTGCATATCACAGTAATTACAGTCTCTGCCCCGGCCCCCCCACATATATTCCTTGTTGTCTCTCGTCCTTGTCACAGCTCTCATCCGCTTAACATGTCAAAATATATTTAACATGAGGCTAAGCTGTGTGCCATTTGCACTGCCTGCTGCTCTCTTTACAAGAAGAGGATGTACAATCAACTACAGAGAGTGGAAGCGGGGGAGGACGCAGGGATGGGCAGAAGAGCAACATAACCCGCCTGATGTTTCTCTGAGCCTTTCATCAAGACAGTCGTGGTTACTGTTATGCTTCTCGGGGCTCTCTCTCTTTTTTTCTAATAAGGAAATTCAAAACATAGAAGTACTTTCAGGAAAAAAAACCTTTGAAGTGTCTTCTGCGCACTTCCTCTACTGTGACAAATTTCCTGAAGGATTCAAAAGACTGTGTTGCAACTTTCTTTTTTAACTTTGCATTAACCAATGTGACACTCTCGAAAACATTAAGCAGTTGCAGGCTAACAGAAGCGATGAGTAGATAGAATTTTAGAGCAATGTCAGAAAAAAAAAAAAAGTCGATCAGATTCCCTGTTTTCCCAACATGCAGCTGACCCCAACATCCCTGTTACTCTACAGACTTCCCGTCAGACCTAAACCTCTTGGTCACGCCACTATAGGAATATGTCGCTCGTTGCTATTAGAGCGTGCCAGCTGCAGCATACTTTTAAGCAGTCTGCTGTTACAGGGAGGCTTAAAATAAGAAATATCCATCGCAGCAGTTTACTGTAAGAAACCTTTTAATTGTTTCAGTAGGTTGTTTTTGGGGGGCCTCAGTGACATCAGCAGCAAGTCATTCTTGTGGCCTCTAGCCCGGGCCTCTGGTTCCCCCCCCTGCAGTTTCAGTATTTCACTAAATACTGGTGTTGTCAGCATGAGTCATTCAGGATAACAGGATCCAACTGCATCATTTTAACATTACTGGGATCATGACTGTCTCTTCTGACTCAACGAACTTTATCACAGACAGCTTTGGTAATTGCTGAGATAAGCTGGCATGTTTTCAGTTCCAGTGTGCGTGCGTGCGTGCGTGCGTGCGTGCGTGCGT
>VOQK01003821.1:13292-24341 GCA_015052645.1 Benitochromis conjunctus | reverse complement strand
CTGAGATGATCCATCCACAATACCAGGTTAGTCATTAATATATTGCTGCATGGGCTGGGCTGGAGTTACATCGTAAGGTTTTAAACACTGAGCTTTAAAATGAACAGTGCTAATAAAAACCCAGAGAGGCCGACAGTGATCACTGACTGTTTTTAGGGGCTTGTTCAGATTAAATAGAACAAGATACAAAGAATTAAAACATGTTAAAAACACAACAGCCTGAATAAACACAGAGTAGTTTGGACCAGGAAGCAGGGTTCATACGTCGTCACTTAAAGACCGGCTAGAACCAGACCATTCAGCATCCGCCCAAGCAGAAATGAGTGGTCCCTGCATAGAGTCACATTAAACTTGAAGATTTCCTTTGCAGTGAAAATATTCTCACTTTTACGGAGAAAACTGGTCAAGGGAGGTTCAGATTAAGTATCCTTACCTGTGAAAAGGAAAAAGTTGCTACTGCACTCAGCCACTTTCAGTTTAATGAAACAGTCAGAACATGCACAGAAATGATATGCACTGACTTTAAAGTAGGCCGTGCTACACCATGCACAGATTAAAGCAAACATCTAATAATGGAAAACTCACAGTACGAGCGCCCGAGGTCATACCTGAGAGTCATGACATGTCCGTTTGCACAGAAGCAGGCGAGGCACACGCTGTTATACACAGACACTACGTCAGCCCTCAGCACAAAGGACGACTCGGTGATGTTGTGAACAAAGAGGCAAGACTGCGAGGGCATCAGGAACACTTTGGCCTGCCTCTCAGAGCACACCACAGCCAGGTGTCCATCTCCGCAGGCGTCCTGGGAGGACGACGGTGAATAGTGGACCAGCTTGCGCCTCCGCGGTCGGTCGGGGTCCTCGGGGGCGTTGTGATCCCTCCAAACCTCGTAGGGGCTCTGAATGAGAGCTCCCATGCAGTCCAAGAAGCTGAAGCGTAACACAGAGCCCTTCAGCATCAGCACCGCTCCTGTGAGTGTGAGTAGAAAAATCGAGGGAAACAGGGAAGCACACATTGGGAGATAAAAATCTTTTAAGCTCAGTTACTGATGCAGGATGAAAGACGTTGCTAAGCTTTACATTTTAGTCAAAAAGGCGCATCTATGGTGTCACGTGGTCTTTAAAACTGAGCATGAATGTATGGATGACACCACTGCAATTATTGAGTTTTGTCCTCGCCTTTCTTCTTCCTCTTACCCCCCCACCCCAACTGGTCATGACAGACCTCTGCTGTAGGTCTCTTCAAGTTAAAACGGAGTTCTTCCTTTCCACTGTTGCCGAGTGCTTTTTCTGCTTGTAGTGATTTTCCCTCTAATACTGGGTCTTTACCTGTTATATAACGTTTGTATAGCTGGTGCAATACAGAAAAGACTGAATGATACAAGTTAAGCTTCACAGCCTTGTACAACTTAACTGCTTCACAAGTACTACTACTGGATGCAGTAATACATTACTGACACTTTTTCAAACGCTACATTTACTACATCGAACGTTATCCAACAGGAGCACTTTAGAAAGACAGAGGAAACAATACTTTCTTATTCTCTCGAGTGAATCTGTGACCTTCCAGTAATAAGCTCGCTTCTTATAAGTTTAGCCTCAAGAGAAGAACTGCTGCTTCAAAGGGACTGGAAATTTGGGTATATTGATGTTTTTACTTTGAACAGGAGACCTTTTTCTCAGCTCGGCAGGGATTCAGGAGCAGTAATGCGTCTCTGAATGGCTCAGTTTTGTTTAGGCAGACTGTAGAAACATTGGCGTCTATCCTTACTCTGGAGTACAAAATTAAGCCATTTGCAAAATAATGCATGATGGATGCCCATCAAAGTTTTAGTGAAAGAAAATGATGTCTAATTGAAACAAATGAGGCCTTTGAAGCGTCACAGCTTAACACGGTGCATCTATTTTCTTGGAGAATGACCTCCACTTATTGTAAAAGTCTCGCTGCACGTCAGCACCACATTTTCTCACATGTCTATAACGACCGTTTGTGTCTGAGGCACAGAATTCAAGCTGAGTGAAAGATAACATTTCTGTGGTCAGATCAGTGTCCTGGGGTTTTAGAGAGCTCCATCACAGCAGCATAAACATCAATGACATGACGAGAAGTTCATTATCTACTTTGACCACTGTGGTACTGTTCTAGTAAACTTTACTGTTGGATACAGATCTGTGGCAAATTAGTTTCCTGTATGTACCAAATGAGAATTTTACTTCAAAGGTCATTTTAATATTACAACACAGTCGTTTGTGACATGAAATCACTGCACTGAACAGTTTCTTTACTGAACTCACCTCATGAACTCCTAAATGAAGCATTATACTGAAAAAAGTGCCAAAAACTGCAGTTCTTGGAGCTGCCACTTCAGGCTGCTTTACAAAACGAGTGTACAAACTTTATGCCAGAACAAGCATGACTCACAGCCTGGTACAACAATCAGCGCTTGTCTCCGTTACTATAGAGAACAGAAAATTGTGATGGTTCATTCATTATGTTCGATGAAGTCCTCTTCCTTTGGTACCTCCTTATTCTAGTGTACCTTTAAGTATTTGCAGGTAGATATAATTACATGGTCATTTTCAATAAACTACAGTGAATTTCCATTTAATTACCGAGGACTTAGGGCCTTAATCATGAGCCGTATTATAAAGCGTTGTTTCTTCAGGAGTACCATGTAGACAGGTATAGTTTAAGGTGACTTTGGTATGGTTAGTGGTACGTTTGCAATAAAACCCAGCATCAGTGGTACTTACCACTTACGCCCATTGTGACAGGTTCTTCCATCCTTTCCTCGTGATCAGTGGGGATGGACATGGGGATGAGCAGGACCACGCCTAAGCTAGTGCCCACCCACAGACACGGGGTGGGCAGGACATCATTCTTGCGCCCGTACGACTCTCCGAACTGCAGTGTGGTGACGGCCTCTTTGGTGTCGCGGTCAATGCTGGAAACACTGGAACTGCGCGAGCGGGTGAAGGAGTTTTCACGACTCTCTGTAGCAGCAGCCCCCAAACACCCGGCAAAGGCACGAAGGAGCGTGGCAGGAGATGGACGGGCGAGAGAGGAAATGTTGGATGGTGGAGTTTATTTAGAAAAAGAGCGGTGCAGAGAACAGCAGCATGGTGGAGTCAATGGAGCAATGAGGGGATGAGCAGTTAAAGGAGAAAAAGCATACAGTAAGGATTTAACAGGATACATATTCTAAAATTCAAAATACGTTTTCTGCAGAGCATACACGATGAAAAAAATGGAACAAAAATGTCTGAACAGATGTGAAACGCTGAGAAGTGATAAATCATTACAGACAGACAGCCAGACAGGAACATGTTTCCCACTGCACACATACACACGCACACGCACACACACTTTTACAGTCTTACTTCAAGTCTGAGTTTACTGAGACTACAGCGGTTTTAAGACTTCTCTGTCTGTCTCTACTTAGTGGCTTTGTGGCGTTCACAAGGACACACACACACCCACACACACACACAAGCACTTGCCACAGATTGAAAAAACGTCTTTGATTATTTGAGTGCTGCACATCGAGGTCCTTCGCTGTGTACCTAAAGCCTCCATCATGAAAGTGTTGCTGCATTTGTGAATTATTCAAAGCCAGCCGATGTGCAGCACTGCATTCCCAGCCCAATGTTACACAAAGTGCAGACTTTATGTAACAGCGACTGCAGATGGTCGCAAAAGCTGGTGTACACATATCAAGCTAAGAGAAATTAAATCTTGACAGCTGCTCAGTTTCAGCCACACTTCTGAACAATATTCTGAGAAGCAAAGCTGTGTAAGTGATTCAGTTATGTGTTTGTCACACGAGAGCTGTGAGTTAGCATCAGTTCAACTGTTTCCATTACGCCTCCTGGCCGTGTATGTGGAGAAACACTTGTCTGTTTCTACCTGTCGTGTATGTTAAATTAGCTAATGAAACATAAATGGGATGTAAGCGGGCTGAAAACAATACATTTTATACAAATACATTCACTATTGATGAACCCGCGCTGGCTGCAGTGTGCTTAAAGACAGAAATCATGCCGCTATGCTGAACAGATGGCTTCACCCAACTCCAGAAGCTTCCAGGACATGAGCAGGCACTTCATGTATGCTTTAGATGATACAGGTCCACAGGACGGACTGACATTCTGACGGACGGACGTAAAGTAGTCAGCAGGACAGCAGTTAATGCGCTTGTGGCCGAAGCCCCCTTACCTCTGTCACTCCAGCAGTAGGAGGTGGTGCTGTGGTGCTCATCGTGGGAGTACATAGTGACTCCGTGTAACTGCTGGAGCATTGCCCTCCTGGATGCATGCCCTATTTGTCCCCCACAACATGAACGCCATAGGACAAAGCACACCGGCCACGACCAGAGAAACAGATACACACATGTGTAACCATCCAGACAGACAGACGGACGGACAGCAGTACGAGAATGACAGGAGGGGAAAGAGAGAAAGAAGCCACTGAGCATGGAGCGATAGCTTCAAATATATACCAAGACAGAGAGAGCTGCGCAAGAGACTGCTCGGCTAACTTTCTGCTGGCCACACAACCTTTCGCTCTTTCTTCCTTTTTCTGTCTGAACTCCTTTCAGCACCGCCTGCTGCAGTAAACAGAGTTGGTCAAAGGCTTCTAGTCTTCACCTGCTGCGATAAGGTATCCCTAAATACACTACTGAAGGACTACTGCACAGCACTGTTGCACACATCCAAAATTTTAATTGAGCTTCCTTTGAAACTGCCACGAGTGCAAAACTGGTTTCAAAGCGCGGGCAGTCAGAGCCAGAATCAGCTCCATGCTAAACAACAGGTGATGTGACGGATAAAGAATCTGCTGATGTTCTTTTGCAAAAATGTGTTAAAATTCTGATGCATTGACAACAGAGCTGAACAATGCTGCTGCAAACACGGCACAAACCGTTCCTCGGCCGTGAGTCGCCGGGGTGTGTTTACGCTGTGTGACAGAGCCTGTGGGGTGCCGGCTAATGAAAGTCAGGCACAGCAGCACTGTGACAGGACACAGGGACCCCTGGGGGGCCCTCACAGGGAGCTAGAGGCAGGCGAGGCAGCGTCAGGGAGGTGATAAGGGGAAGGCAGGCAATCTGAAGTGGAGAGACAATGTGCTAGATTTATACAGTGCACAAGCACACACACAGTTTAAAGGGACACACCTGCAGACTCTTATCTATGGACCGCAACACAAATGAACACGATGCACTGTTTGTTAAACAGAGAAATCTTTGGCCTCTCGTTGGAGAGCTCCAGCAGAAGCTCCTTGTATCACAGCAGGTCTGCTGCTTCTGCACTCGTTTGGGTTATTTTTTCTTCCTAACATTAAATTTGGATATAAGTGTGTGTGAGTGTGGCTCGCCGAGTCACCTCAGCTTCGCGATGGGATCCAATAACATCCGTATTTTAGTTCTGCCCGTGTTATTTTTGTATTCTGTAGGTGAGCAGACCCTGTACGCCTGCGCGTGGGCTGAGCAGAGTTACAAAAGGGGAACGAACACTTTTGCTCTTAAACAATGCCCAGTGTGTCTGCAGGCACATTTTTAATATTTAAAAGGTGGGCTGGCCGACCGAGATGGGAGGTATGGAAATGTTTACTGTGCTCCGACTCTGGCTTCCCTTGCCATTTCCCTCCTCTGTGTCCTTGCCCTGCGTGTAGATCTCATTAACATCGGGCTAATTTCTTGCACTGCTTGTTGACCTTTAATTATTCTAGTGATCCTGCTGGCTCTTCACTGTGGTACCCAGTGCAAGTGGTAAACAACAGTGCCAAAGGTAGGCGATAGATGGGGAATAAGTGTGCTGAGAAAGGAGACTCTTCAGGCATCAAATGCATTAATGCCAGTATAGACCTCAGTTATTCTTCTTTCCCCATTTTATTATCTCCTTCTTCTTCTTCTTACAGCATCCTGTTAGTCTGACGAAGTGCTCAAATGCAGAGCAGGAAGATTGGTTTTTTTTTTTTTTTATGTCCTCATTCAGTCTGCCGCTCTGTTTAAATCCATATTTATCATATATCTTATTTGTTCTAAAAACCTGGCATAAATAGTAAAGACAATATTTAAAAGACTTCACAGAATCACGGTCCCTGAAACATGAGTGTAATAAAAAAACAACAACTTCACAGCAACTCAAATATTAGGTTATGTAATATCCTGTGTACTGAGTGGACTTTGTAAAATGTAAGTGGGCAGAGCACAAGAAGAAAAGCTGGAGCTGTCTCCAAACTGTAAAAAAACAACATGTGCTTTGGAGCACATGAAGGCTGCGTTATTTCAGAAATAAGCTGCATTGAGACAAACATGACAAAGTACAATAAAAACACTGTGCTGCTACCAGCCTCCGTGTGCACAGGACTGCATGAAAACGACCCTCGTGTCTCGTGTTCTGGCAACCGCAAAATCATTAAAGGCAGAACTACGCTGACTGTGTTTGAGTGCTGTCTAAGGAGGACACTCATGCAAAGGGGGGACGTTTTCCCTTCGACTCCACAGCTTTCTAACACACGAGCTAAATTCAGATTGTTTTCTTTCCATTTGGCGTTAAATTTCTTGGAAGGGCGTCTTTGGTTCTGCTTTTATTTTGAAGTAAAGCCTGATGCAAACAGGAGGTTTCAATGCACTGGGCCACGCTCGAGTCAGGTGCAACTAGGCAACCAGAATGGCTATGCTAATCACCACGGGCCCACGCTAGTACATAGTTTCATGGAAAATTACGCAACAAGTCTGTTGAACAGTTTCTTATGCATATTTTCAGAGGTCACGGCAGCTTTGAATCATCTGCATTGGTGTGGTTGGTAATGCAGCTGGAGCCCCGACCGTGGCTTTAATAAAACATTCAGCTTATGCTAATGAAAAACTGCTTCCCTCTCGGTTCCAGGTCACTGTTGTATAATGAGGTCGGTGAAGATGGCGGCATGAATTTAATTGCAGATTTGCTGTAAAAGGGTCAGCTGTACTCAGGAGTAACGTACACGTGTTTTTAAGAGTGACTGTCATGAATGTAATCTCAGTTCATCTGCCAAACTGTGGTGCTTTTTGTCTCGTGTTTTGTGCAGTTTGGCTACAATAACTGTGACATTTGGGAAACTGTCACAATGCTGAGCCTCCTATGGAGAGACTTGTTTGTCGTGACCTGACCGAGACTGTAAATCTGGTGCTCGCGTCTAAGCAAACACAAACCACGGTGGCCCATAAGTGAGCTGGAGCTTTGCACAAGTGTGCTTTCTGCAAGGGAAGAGTTTATGTGATGCATCAGCACGTAGAAGGCCATACAGTGTTAGCGATTCACCAGGTGTACATGATGATTGGGTCCACTGTGACTGATGTACAGTCTGCTGCAATCTGCTCCACACTTTAAATCAGACCCTGCATCGTTAGACGACTTCTCCACCCCCGCGGCCGACGGTCTGGACCTGCTCTGACGCCGCTGTCTGCCATCCTCACTTTTATTTTTAACACCTTCTGAATATAACTGTGAATCAGCACACAGACAGATAAACTGAAGCTCACAGACATTCCCAGTGATACTTCTGCTGCTCTTTTCCAACTAAAGCGAGATCATTAAGACTTTTAATATGACAGAGTCAGCGTCCTGTCAGAACCAACAATCTGCATCTACTTTACTTTATGTTGGCTCATGTTTATTCAAAGTAAATGGACGTCCTGCATTACTGTCTTTGTGTCTGTTGTCTGTCAGGCTGTGACAGACTAAGTGCTACAAGTCACACAAAATCTGTAATTAAGTTGTTGCTAATCCTGGTCGAGGCCATTTCTCTGTCACTTCTGAGGTCAGCAACTGGAAATTATACTGCTGGGATTGCCAATTTAAGTTTTCACTTGACAAGACGTTTGTTAATGTGTTTTTCTCCCTTCGTCTTCGTTTCGGTTGTCACTAGTTGCGTAAAAGAAGAAAGGAAAACTATATCCAACAATAGGTCAAAAATTAATTCTTGTTTTGTCTTTAAGATAGTAATCCTGTTTCAGGGAGATAAGGAAAAATTAATTATCAGGGCCCTTATGTTTGTCTTAAAGCAGTAGGCAGCAATTGTTGTTCAGCCAATCGTAGTTCAAATGTTCTGAGAGGAAAGTGGACTTTACTGGGTCTGAAATCCAACACCAAAGCCAGCAGGGGTGACCTCTCTGTCTGCATCTTCCCAGTTATCTCAGTTCTGCTTCAGTTTCTGTAATATTTTGGCCACCTAAAAAAATCTGGCTCAGAGTGAAGTTGGACTAAACGATACAAAAGACTGGCTCTGTGCTCTGGAGCTTAGGGTTTGTTTTTGGTAGGTAAAATTAGCATCTCAGCTGTGACGTCATCCAGCGATTTGCAGGGGGCCATTACGAAGCGTCGAGATGAGCATTTTAACATTACTGGTGATTTGGAATCAGATTTGATGAGGGAGGCGGGACTAAGCTCGTTGTTCATTAGCCAATGAGCATGCCCTGGATAATCGTCCTGACGCGGTCCAAAATTTACAAAGTGGACTCGTTTGAGTTTATTGATGTCTCCAAATGAGCGACTGGCACAGGAAGTATCGCCCTCTGGTGGCCATTAGAGTGAATGCAGGTTTAAGGCACCTCAGCTTGCCATTTTCATTCTCCTGTATTATTGTAGGATCTTTACAACATAAAGCATCTTGAGGCGACTGTTGTTGTGATTTGGTGCTACGTACATAAAACTGATCGTCTGCCTATTTCAGCTTTGACTCAGATTAGCAGACGACAAAATAAAAACGGCCATAATAGCATGAACGCACACACATGATCGCACAGAAGTGTATTACAGGCCCACAGACAGACTCAAAAACAAAAGCTTATGCTTGCATTCATGTTTCTAAACTGATCACTGGGAATGTGGAGCCTCTGTGGGTTCATCACATTTTAAATGGTGCAAATCAAAGTGAGGGTGTGAATAAGAGCGAGTGCAAATGGAAAGACAATAAATGTCATATCTGTTAATGACAATGTCAACTCGTGCGGCGCTCTTGTATTATTGGCCTCTTTTAACTGTGCTCCTTCTGATGATAAGAGTTATTAGAGGTAAAAATAAAAACGTCCTGGTGGTTTCAGTTTGAGGAAATTGTACATATCTACAAACGTATAACCCGTGTTTGTAGATATGTGCATTCGTGATTCCCTTTGCTCGTAGCTCATAAAAACTCGATACGTGTAGCAACGCTACATGATGTTTAATATGCGCTGTCATTTTCGTCTCTAAAAACGAAACATCCAGAATGTATTTATGAGAAAAACAGAAAGGTAAATAGTTATAATCATAAATCTGTGACATGATGAGAAAACCAGATCCTTGTGCTGTTTTGATGCAGAGCACAAAATGTAAGAAAGAAAGGCACGGGAGAAGTCAAAACTGCTTAAATCACTGAATCAGCAACCTTCAGGCCTGGAACATCGTTGACACAAGCAGCAGTGTTAAGGACACAATGCAAGGACTTTTTCTTGCATTCAGAAGAAGCAGAACCTGCAGTCTGAATGTTGTAAGCTGATGCTAATGCAAGCTGCACGAGTGGCATTTGCAGAAGTGGTGTCCTGGTACGTCACTGTCAGCAGATGCAGTCCGGTTATTTTACTGTGCAGCTTTATATAAAGTGTGCATTGGTTTTTTTCTTACTGTGGCTCTGAGCTCTGTTTACCCTGCAGCATCTTCTCTGCAGAACCACGCCCCGATTTTGGATTTCATGCTGCTAACTTGCATTAGCATGCGCTTGCCTTGTGTTGACCATGTGTCAGGCCTTTATCCACTTACCCTGGGGCGAGAGGATGGCATGCACTTGCTGGGAGGGGAGGGGAGGGTTGTTAAAGAGGTTTAGGGAGGGGAGTTGGGAAAACAAGCACACACCTTCAGTGTGGGACACAGGCAAAGAGATCTCCATGCAAGCAGCGGACTGGGCCTTGCGGAAGGGTGGTCGGCCAGGGCCTCTGCGGGTAAGCCGTGGCCCCTCGGGACCCATCGGAATGCGAGGCTTCCCCGCCGAGCAGGGCTGGGAGGTGGGGCTAGTGCAATGTCCATTGACATGATCTGTAACAACGGCAAAGCATTAGCAAACAACAGAAAGAGGGATGTAATTCAACTTTTTAACATATTCTGATTTACTGTTGCATTATCCATCTTCACAAGTCATTTAGTTTAATGAGAAGTGAAATAAAAATCAAGGCAGGGAACCTAGAATTAGAGACGAGATTTTCCAAGGAAATAAGTGCTTTTCTCGACCTGCCGAGAGACGCTGTGTTTACTTGACTGCAAAAAAGGCAGTCTGAAATTCAATCTAACACTGGATGACTGATGAAGATGAATATTTCTGCAGTGTAAGAGGAGCAGGCTGATGCTGAAAATTTGATTGTTAACTAGGAAGATGAAAGTGAGGGAAAAGGGGAGAGTGAGTGACAAAGGGCTGAAGAGTGGTTTGAAGTAAGTATGTGCAAGGAGGAGATGCCGGGGCAAAGAAGGAAGATGTAGAGTAAAACTGTGAGTCTGTGACGATATACAACAGGCTTGTTTCATCTCCACTTTGTGTGCTTTTATTTCCGTGAACTGTTGGAAAACCTTCGTTTTAGCAGAAACTCAAAGCCAAAAGCTTTTTTTTTTTTGACATCCACCGCAAAGCTGCAAGTGACGAACGAAAACAGCCTCTGCTCTTTTATTCTGTCAAATTAGCACTCAGTTATATTGGTTGGGTTACATCTTCATCTGCGGACAGCACTGGTATGAACACACTTGCTGATTTCTGGAGTGGCTTTCCACAGACTCCCCTCAGGGACCGAGTCTGTAACTGTGCTGGAACCAAACGCTGTTAATGAGACAAAGGAAAGAAAGGCCGGACTGACCTTCTCCTGTTCAGCCAACACAGCTTCTCCATACCTGTGAGCGGGCACGAGAGGCGGACAGATCGATCCTAATATGCTGGTACCGGTATCGATCGATACTAGGGAGACTTTATGTGGCCCATTTTTTCATTATGGAAATGGAAAAAATACCTTCAAACATGCGCTCTCTTGGTGTTGACTCATGTCTGTTT
>VOQK01003821.1:0-10456 GCA_015052645.1 Benitochromis conjunctus | reverse complement strand
TAATAAACCTGTTGCTCACAGATGCTTCCTCTGTTTAACGGCTCAGTTGCTGCATTAACACATCATAAAATGTATTTTAATCAAAATAAACCGGTGGGACTGATCTGAGGAGCCAAAGGGTTTCTCACTGTGAAATGAATTTTAACCAGCATGCACTGCACGCACTGTAATTCAGCACCTTTGGTTTTTAGCCACAGACACACTTTTCAGCCAGAGGAGCAAAATCCACAGTGGAAATGTCACACATTAGTTTTCTATCATCATGCTTACGCGATCACGTGTGTGGTTTTAACTGTAGCTCTGATATTCTGCATTGTTCTTGTACACACGTGTGTATGAAAACACACGTGTGACAGTACCTGATGTCGGACTAGCCTCATCGGTGACCTCAGCACTCTGTTCATTACTCCAGGATTCATTCACCAGCAGAATGAAAACAACATTTCCTTCTTGTTATTCAGCAGCAGGTGGGATCTTTAACGTTGTTGTCGTGACCCTGCAGGTCGCTGCGTTCTCTCCGGGACGATCAAACATTTGCAACATTTACATATTTATCAGTCTGTTTTTCTCGTCTGCATCGGCTCTCAGTAGGCAAACGTCTGTCCACATGTACGGCGGGCACAAGAGAAATAACACAAATACCTCTGAGAAACATAAAAGCTGCGTCCGTCTTACTTCCTGTGGCGTGTCAGGCCCGTGTTCGTCTCTCTTCTCTAACTGTCCTGCTGCTCTTGTCACCGATGAAGGTGAAACGTCTGCTGTCCAGGTTCGGGTAATGTACGGAGTGCTGACATCCCAAACGAGGCTAACACAAAACCTCTGAACATCCAAAGCAAGCTGAGGTCTTATTCATCAGCGCTGAAACAGGCCACAGAGTGGGCTCCATGCAGTTAGTCGGAGACAGCACAGTGACGAATGTTAGCCAAGAGCACGACACGATAAGACAGTGGCTTTACGGACACGCACACAGACAGAGACCCCGAGTGCCGTCGCCAGGTACATGAACATGTTTGTGTTTAGATGTGCGCTTCCAGTAAAGGCACGATGATTAATGTCACGCAGACTGAAGCGCCGGTGCCGCCGATGAGTGAGGAGAGGTGCCCAGCTGCAGTACCTGAGCCCATCTGCTTCAGCAGCATTACAGGATGATGAAGGTCCCCCCCTCCACACACACACACACACACACACACAAGCTCAGACAGAGACACAATGCACCAGCTGCAGTCTTCTGCACAAAGCATGGAGCACACTGAGGAGCAGCCACAGTCTGGAGTGCTGTAAGCCTGTTTACACTGCAAGCAGCGGAAAGCTTCACACGCCCTGAGGCGGTTCGACGTATTTGGATTTTCAGATATTCAGGGGTTTTGTGACGGATGTATAGCTGCTTGGTTTTATTCGTTCTGGACTACAGATATACTTCATGCTGAACCAACCCATGACCCACCACAGGTGAAGGAGGCCCCTCCTCCTGTGCACCTGTTGCTGTTTAATTACCCTCTTCAGCTTCTATTATATATGTACAACATTTGTGCTACCCAAAGAAATGTGATTTATTGTTATGAAAGCCGGGGAAAATATGGTGTCCCCATTGATCAGTGAGCCTGAGGTTTTTTTAAAGGCTGAATATGTTATATTTGTTACCTGTGCTTCAACACCTGTCAGTAAAAGTTTGGAAACGAGCTTGTGGCCTCCCTGCTGATAGTGTTGCTCACAGTGTGGAAGCAGCGTTAGCATGCAGGTGCAACATCAAACAGCAGCCTGTCCAAAGCCTAATTATCCCTCTCCCCCCAAAAATTACACAAACAAAGAAAGACAGAAATTCCAAGCAGGTGTCCAGGAAGAGGCTGAGATCCATGAAACACCCCTCCTCTTACCATTGTCCAGTAAGTAAAAGACTGGACTGCAGTGGCTGGCTCTCAGACTGGCCACAGGCTCTGGCAGGACGCGGGGGTCATTGTGGAGGGAGGTTGGGTAATGAACTGGAACAGGAGATCCAACAGAACAGACACTTTTCAGGGCAACAGGGGAGAGACAAACACACTGGGTGAACTGGGGAGAAGAGAAACTTGCAGGTAATAGGAAGGAAACAGTCGTGAGGTTATGAAAACAGAAGGTGCCATAAGAACGATCCCACCAGCAGATAGTGGGAAGGTTATATACTCACAGCCAATACTACAACAAACCACAACCGCACTACTACTACTACTACTACTACTACAGCTACTTCTACCACACCACAGGCTCATCCTACAGAGCAGCATTTTCCAGTTAACTTCATCCTGGAGGTGGTTTACTTCCAACCATGATGCATTGCCATAGCAACTTATGTCACAGACCTAACCTGTGCTGCAGCAGGTTATGTTCAACAGGTATGACATCACCACCTGCTAACCAATCAGTTCTTCTGAGAATTCCCCACAGCGCCTTGAGGATCGCTCAAACCTCTCTGTGAGCAGCAGGTAAAACCGTCTGCAGTCTTTCAATAATCAGCCTCAGGATTAAATATAGATAACAGAGACTGCTGCTTTATTCCCTCAGTATGTTCCTGTTCTACAGACTAACCCAACAGGAGCACCTGTTTGTTTGAATTCTGCTCTCATATCCAATCTTCAAGGCTTCAGCTGAAAGAATAAGAGTTAAAACGGTCTTACACCCTCCATCAAATATTCATTCAATGGAATAATGATTCTCCTGCGTCTGAGCTGTTAGCTGTAACGCCAGCTGTCCGTACTGGCTACGCCTTATTAATAACATGATGGCAGTCTTTCTAAGTAAAGCACACACACGCACACACACACGCAGCACCTTTAATGCTAAGCTACTGCACACTTACAGGTCCCGCTACTGACTTTGAGGAGGCGCTTTCTTACCACAGGTGTCGCTCATACAAGTGAGTATTGTGTACTTAAGCACGTTTGACCTAACGTTCACACTCACACTCTGAAGGATGCACTAAGGGAACCTGGAATACTTCAACATGCCACCTGGAGCAGCTGGGGATTGAACCACCAACTTTCTGATTAGTAGCCGCTCTGCTGCACTCAGTGTATGTCAGAGGTGTGGCCTCTTCTTTTAGTCTAATATAGTTTTATCCTCCTTTGTAGAACCTGCTGCTGTACTCCCAGTAGACATTTCCATGTCTGTGATTGGTCCGATGCTGCCACCCTTTTATGTGAATGAGCTTGAAGCTGGCTTGATAAACTCTGGGTTAACTTATCGAACTTATCCAGCAGGGTTTAGTTGAAAAATCTGTATTTATATTTAATTTGTATTTTCTTTTATATGTGATCAAACCTCACCTTTCCCCTCAGGTGCTCACTGCTAAATATGATAAATGGACTGATTCTTATATAGCGCTTTTCTACTCTCCCGGAGTACTCAAAGCGCTCAATACAACAACCTCATTCACCCAGTCATACAAGCACTTTATTCTAAACTTAGTGCTCTAGCTAACATTCATACGCATTCACACTCCGATGGATGGAGAGCAACTTAGTATCTTGCCCAAGGATATTTAGCATGCAGACTAGTGGAGCCAGGGATCGAACCACTAACCTTCCAATCAGTAGCTCTACCAACTGAGCTACAGCCACCCCTACAAATATATCCTGTGGGGTCAGGCGCAGAGCGTCTCGTCTTGTTAGCCCATTTTTTGAAGGGCCTGGTCAAGCCGTGCTACAGCGACATGTCGCGTACTGCTCCCAGAAGAAATCTAACACATAACCTCGAACCAAAACAACACACCTCAGGACATTAAAAAGAAGACAACGGGAAGGATGTGAAGGGAGACAGCTTTCAGGCCAGAGAGGGGGCCAATTACTGGTCCTAATGACAAAAGAGAGAGACGGGAGAAAGGTCAGGAAGAAGAGGAGAAAGCTGTGCTAAGAAGAGAGAGAGAAGCTCCCTGTTACTGACACGTGGGGTGAATCAGGACGATGGCTGGCTCCCTTAATAAGCTGTCCACAGTCTGTTTATGGCATTGAACAGATACAGCACAACAGGTGTGCCGGGGACAGGCGGACAGCCTCTAATGGCCACAGAGCAGGGCTGAGCGTGAACTCTACACCTGTCAGGCACAGCGCAACCGAGCTGCTCCGTTTGTCTGCGGGCGCAAATTTTAATACATTTTACATCCACGCTGCATTAATATGAATGAGTTCAAACCTGATTTAACTGACATTTAAAGCCCGGCTGTCCTGCTCTTAGCTATTGCTCACATTTCTTATAATTATGAACCTGAGCGCCACTGAATACACCCCCCCCCCCCTGTTTAACCGTTAAAGTGAATGAGACACAATCGTGCTGCGTCATGCTGCATCTGTCCACGTTCTGTTCATCCACCTCTCCATAACTCTTCTGCTTTTCCATCTCTTTAATTAACAGGCGACAGGCCTGTAATAGGACAGAATGACCATGACCTCGTCCACATCACAATGCTGAGAGACTCCCCGCCACAGCAGCAAAGAACAGCTCGTCCTGGATCTGTCATTCTGTTGTTATTCTCTCCTTGGTAGGCTCAAAGGCGAGGCTGACGAGTACACGTGAGAACAAACGTGTATCTTGTGTGGGTTTGACACAACAATCACAGGAAAACCATCAACCAGCAGCGGCAGCAGCAGATTGTGGACAGCTAAGGTAAATTAATGATGTATCCACAAAAATGCATTTGGTGGGACTTTTCAGTTATAAACCAGCAGTTATTATATGATATGATATGTCTGGGAGCGGTTTGCCAAAGTGGACCCAGACTAGATTCTGGGATGTGGCAGCTAAAAACTGAATGAGTTTGTTTTTGATGGCAGAAAAAAGGGTCAGCTTTGCACTGCCACACTCAGAGCTGTCTAACGCCTCATGTTAGTGCTACAGTTACTGTTCAGTCTCCTGCGGACACAGATCGTGGATTTGTGCTTTAGGTTACACAAGCAGATTTTACATTTAGCTGTCACTAAATAACAGCTGGCATATCGTTTTTAGCATTTGGCTCCATCTACCCGTTTATGTTTGCTTCCCTGCAGAAAGGCATGGACCCATCAGGCCCACGTGGATCCAGTCTGACACCAGACAACATACATATAGTGAAGGATTAACCACCTCCTAGGACAAGAGGAAAGGTCTGGTGCATTGCTAGCTGGAAGGCAGGGATCAGGTTTAGGATCCTGTGAATGACTTGTGAAAAATCAGAAAGCTTTGTGCACCGAGGAAAAGACAAAAACATCAAACCGAGTATTTGCATGAAACGACATCCTCCATGTGCATAATCAATGATCACCAGCAATGATATCTCATCCAAAGATCAACTGTGGCTGCAGTTCTTAAATAAAAATGAATTCAAAAAATACTGAATTGTCGTTTTGCAGGTCAGAGTCATTGCTGCTTCTGAAGATTAAAAAAAACAGTTAAATTATTCTCCTTTCTTTAAAAACCACCTGAAAAGCACAATCAGCCATCGAGGCAAACTGAGGGATGTCATACGATGACGCAGACGGCTTTTCAGTCTGTACTTCTTCTGCAACACCTTCCAGCCTTTATAAAGTAAGATTACCTGACTGTGGCCTCACAGGTACCGGGGCTCCTCAAACATACTACAAGTTCTCTGTTTCCATCCTCTATTTTTATTTTCCTGCCTGTTACATGAGCGGAAGACTCTGAAACACTGAATATATTTTGGCTGTTTTTACCTGAAGCCTTACAAACCACACAGAGCCTGGAGGACACGGCGTGCCCCATGCTCAGGTGGTGTTTCCTCTGAGACACAAACACCTGCCGGGAGACGTTCTCATCTCGCTCTTTTTCTTCGTCCATTACACATTTCTGCCTCATTGTCTTCAGCTGCACTGATCTCATCTAGAGACAAGCTTTCATCTACTGTATGATATTATCTTCTTCTGAGATGTGCATCAGCGGACATTTTCAATGCAACTTCTATCACATCTAAAGTTATATTTCCACAGTGTGATGCTCAAACTCGACGCCAGTGAAAAGATGATAAGTTTGAGTTCAAACATCGAATACATTTAGGTTTTGTTTTTATCACACTATCGTCTTGTAGGAAGCAAGTCTGCTGAATCATCCAGTCACATGACGAAGACGGTTTCCACAGGACTCTTTCCTTTATCGGCCATTCTGCTGGAGACTTGCTGCTGTGCCCGGGATCATTTATTTAACCAACCGAGGCCTGTAGAGTCGGACATGGAGCTCTTGGCTGTTGTGCTAAAACAGAGGCGCTCACGCCTGCTGACGGTCAGCTGATCAGGTGTATGTGATTAGCTGACCTGGCTGCTACTCTTAAATCCTATGGTAGACTTTTTCACAGGAGTCCAGGTGAAAACTTTCTTCTTCACATGACGATACATCGTCGAGTATTTGGCACAAGTACTGATAACATGTCAGCCAATTTAAAACTCAAAGAAAAGCTTTTTTAAAAAAAATAAAATGCAGTGTCAAGTATATGGAATAAAAATCTAAACCACTCTGATGAGGTTACTGCTACTCATGCAGGGTCTATCCCCGCTGTAGCCTGAGCTATGAAACGTGCAGCGTTTCTTCTTCTTCACCTCTGGGAAACACGGTCACCACACAACTTTGGACTAAAGGACCAACCGGCCGTAAACTGAGATCAGATAATCCCACTATACTCCACTGAAGGAGTGCTGGCACGTCTCTGAAACAACAGTGAACAGAGTTATCATTTTAAAAGCCTGCCGCTCTCACCACGTGACGATGCTCTGGTGACGGTGCGAGGTGACCACCGGCTGTAACTCAAGTTTAAAGACAAAGTGTCCCATCCAGCAAAGATCCCAGTGCCAATCAAAGACATTTGCATTCAGGGAATGAAGGATTTGGTGACTGCTGGTGCGTGTCTGTGTGTGAGAGTGTGTAAGCAGGTTACCTGAAGTGGGCGACTTGCTCCTCTCCATGTCAATCGACTGCTGGTTGTCAGTGAGTTCAGTAAGGCCTGCAGCAGCCAACAGGAAGAAGAAGCAGCACACACAGCGTGTCAGATTATCTGAAGTGCGCCGGTCATGCAGATTAAGCAGACGTCTGATTGGTAGAAGTCAGCCACGCAAAGCCCAAAGAAAGAGTGCAGCTAGCAACAATCCTTCAGGTTTTCCAATCAGGTCCCAACATTACATCATTCCTCATTAGGTCAGCTCGTGTATTTGCTCTTTGCTTTTTCCCAGTGAAGTTTATTAGGCTTCAAAGTGCCTTCGATGGGCAGAGTGGCTGATTACTGATGCGACCTGCACTACAATCAGATCGAACATTTTTTAACCAGCTTGCATTGAAATTCAAAAAGCATGTAGTGCAAATCTCATGATAAAGTGGAATAAATACTGAACGCACAAAACAGCACACACACGAAATCCAAACAGGATCATATTCAGTCACATGCAGCAAGCACGAGCCAACATGAAGTCGAGCCGTTTGTAAAAACTGCCACAAACACTGAGATTTCTCATTCTTAGCCCTTAAAGCCGACTGTGGGCTGTTTGAAGCAGCGTTCATTATGGACTCATTAATAGCCTCGCACAATCGTCACAGTTCAAAAAATTTGGACTTCTTTAATTATTTGGCACCAGTCAAAGGTTCTTTATGCTAATTTTCTTTCAATAATTGATGCCGACGTTACAAATGACTGAAGACACTGAAAGCCGCCCTCATTAAACCTTTAGTGTAGAATGAAATTAACATTCCTCTCTAACCGTCAACAAAAAGCGCAAATCGTACTTTCAATCACCCCACTAGCTTTAGTTCAAATATACATCGCATGGATAATGCATTAATTATAACTGCCCTTGCTCAGCTGTCTCAACGACGTGGCTCTTCTTCTGCAAAGGACAGACTGCCGGACATGACTGGAATAGAGAAACTTCTGCAGGCGACGTTCTCGCTAACGCCTCAGAAACAAGAGCTTCACCCCAGTCATCTCTTTGGTTTGTCCCTGTGCTTCGAGTCTGTGTCAGTTCTTGTGGCAATCATCTGTACCAAACATCATGTCCTACTATGATCCATCAACCCCCCACACACACACACACGCCGACTCCCCCGGCCTTTGGGAAGGCCCGACTTACTCTGATAGGATGTACGGATCCTTTTCTTTGAATCTGAATAAAAGTTAGACAGGCCGCGCATGCAAAACTCTGTCAGGCAGGCCAGCATGCCCACACCAGCAGCCACAGAGTCACCGAAGTAGGAGGAGAAGGAAAAAGTGGTGGAAATAAGGAGGGAGGTTTAAAGCGAGGAGAGGTTAAAGAGGACAAAAATGTGGAAATGGAAGAGCGTAAATGGGGTGGGGGCAAAGGAAGAAGGGCAATAATGGTGGAAGGAGAGAAAAGAAAGAGAGAAGGTTAGTAAGGGTGGAGAAATGCATGAGGATGGAGGGACGGGTGGATGAGCGGGGTGGGGGAGTGAGGAGAGAGGAGGCGGGGGGGGGAGAGAAGAACACACAGGCTTAGAGAGGAAAAGAAAGTGAGAGCAAGCAGCAAGTGAGATCGTGTCAGGGAAGGGCACAGGAAATACCCGCTACTCCAGCAAACCCAGAACTGCTGATGTCACTGGCGTTAGCAGGGAACATGTCATTACAACAGCGCAGCATGGAAACCGAGCTCTGCTCGTCATTTAACAATCTGCATTGTGACATCATCCTGAGAAATAAATCCCCACATTTGCTATGCTGAAAGCTTTCACACTCATACACACGTGTGTGTGATGACAACAGCTAAAAATGTGGTGGGAGGTACAGAAAAGTGTTCAAAGAGACGTGGAGCGAGCGCCAGGCTTTGGCCTTTTGGCTGTTCTCAAAGTTTTGTCTGGAGCATTGTGTGAACTGGAGCACAGTAAGTGCCTCAGATCACAACAGCACCACCCGCGGCACAGAAAAGGGCACATTTGCCTGCTTCTATTTTCCCTTCTGGCTCCACATTGATTTTAAAGAGCTAACATAGAAAGTGTAGGGTGCAACAGCATATGAAAAAATCACCCCTTCACCCCTTCATCCACAGTATTTTCAGCTCACCTGTGGGAATTACGCAATAAAACGAGTACTTGCTGCAAGTTCTTCAGCCATCTAAAATATTTACCACCAAGTTCGTGTCTCATCCAAAAAAGACACGGCCTCTATTTTACACAGTGATTACTAAACGGTGGGTCTGAATATCGCTTAAGCACGTTAAATATAATTAAGATGCTTCAGAGGCCGTCACCAGGCAAGATCAACGGCGGAGAAAAGGGAGGACGGGATCAGGAGGCACAGAAACACCTCTGTGGCTTTGACAGGTCTGCGCTCGAGCACGACTGAAAACAGAACAGACTGAGAAATGACAACATGCATATGATGCCCGTGTGGAATGACACGCAACCTGTTAACATGCACTTCATATCATAGTGCAGCTCTATGGCAGGCATTCAGAGATGGGCAGGTGTCTTTGTGTTTGTGTGTTACTGTGCGACAGATAAAGAGGAAGGACAGAAGAGCCAAGTCGTCTTTCTACATTTCATTCATTTAAATGCAAATCTGCAATATTTGATACACAGCAGGAAAATCATCTGTGACACCTCAAAAAGATAAATCACACTCACTCTTGGTGTTGTAGATATGATAAAGTTACCATTATTGTTCTGTCAGTGTCATTAACGCCTTCTCTCGTTTGCTTTTCCCACTCTGAGGGTTTTGTCCTAACTTCAGGTCACTTCACCTTCATTAACTTAAGAAGCAGCGATAACCATAAATGCTAACGATGTGCTAACTACAAGACTAATTTCACCTTTTCTGTTGAAAAGTTTCTCCACGGTCAGCTAAGAGCAGTTTAAACACCAGAAGTTATTCTCACCAGTTTTTAATGCTGTGCCTGTTTATTAAAGATGTTTTTGTTTGAGTTGCCTTGTATTTTCTGTCGCTGCAGTCCATTAAGCTCTCAAGGCCACTGCAAAATCATCCCGTTCAAAGCGGGAGATTATTACATTAGACACTAAAAGACCCTTCATTACTAACAAAACGCTTGATATGTAAAATCCTGGGAAATGATTTCAGAAAATGCACTTTAATAAATTTGCATTTTGTTTCCAAGAGTCTTCACATTAAAAGTATTGGAAGTAAAATTGTTTTAGCTCATTTTTGGAGAGTTTGCTTCTAAAATAATAAGAATGCAGTCTGTAAAGTAACACATTAGGAAGCAACAGCAGAAAGAGCCGTGTTTGTAAATTAAAATACATGTTTACATATTTAATTAATATATTTTTATTATATAAGAAAAGTATTTTGTAATTGTAATGCAACTGAATGTGAAATATATTATGAAAAATAAAAGACTCATGGGCTGAGTAGTGAATACTACCTTAAAAATGCTCTCCCACTATTAACACCATTAACAGCACCTGAACAGTGGTGACTGATTAACAGTGGTATTGATTAAATATTGAAGGAATACAATGAAACCATCATATTTGCAACGCACTA
>VOQK01003820.1:23912-34873 GCA_015052645.1 Benitochromis conjunctus | reverse complement strand
ACTTTATCCCTGACCTGTCTGGTGTGTTCTTTGGACTTCATGGTGTTGTTGCTCCCAATATTCTCTTAGACGACCTCTGAGGCCGTCACAGAGCAGCTGTATTTGTACTGACATTAGATTACACACAGGTGCACTCTATTTAGTCATTAGCACTCATCAGGCAATGTCTATGGGCAACTGACTGCACTCAGACCAAAGGGGGCTGAATAATTACGCACACCCCACTTTTCAGTTATTTATTTGTAAAAAATGTTTGGAATCATGTATGATTTTCGTTCCACTTCTCACGTGTACACCACTTTGTATTGGTCTTTCACGTGGAATTCCAATAACATTGATTCATGTTTGTGGCTGTAATGTGACAAAATGTGGAAAAGTTCAAGGGGGCTGAATACTTTTGCAAGCCACTGTAAGTGTCTTGTTTCTAGTTGTTATAACAACACATTGTTCTAATTGTATTTGGTTGCTCTGACTGTTTCTGCTTCAGTGGGCATATGAGCTGGGACAGGCTAGTGAGATGAAGGTGTCAGTTCCCCTCCATGGATGTGAACACTTCTACCTCCTCACCAAACCTCTCCAGGAGCCACTTCCACCCAACACACCAGGTCTCACATATTAAAAAGCTAGGAAGTAACCTTTGCAGTAGACACTACTGAATTTTAAAGTCCATTCAAGTTTACGGTGTAGCCAGCTGTAATCATGTCTGTGTTAAAGAACATTCACTTTATGATATTTTTTTTCTCTCTTTTGGCAAATGAATTAACTAATTGCACTTTATATCAGAGTGACGATTATGTCTAGTCTTTTTTTTTTTCAGTCCCAAAGTAAAAAGAAAAAACTAGGGTACAGGCTGTATCTTTTTACTTAGCCAAATAATGTGCTTAGCAATATGCAATATGTTAATGCCTGCTGAAAGGCTAAAAACAAGTTCAGCCGGTCGTTGTTTTCTAACTGTGTGTCTCTTCGCTAGTGGTGATTGATATGGATGGCAGGATGTATGCACGGCCGTGGCAGGGAGGCCTTCTGTCAGGAGGCTTTGAGAAAAACCCAAAACCCATCTTCACAGAGGGTCGCAACCAGCTGGAGATCCAGAACATGCAGGAGGACTGGGATCACTTTGGTAAAAAAAAAAATATATATATATATATTGTATTTTTTTTTTCTTCATTATAATTGCTAAAACATAACAAAACTCCCCCAAAACACAGCTTTAGGAACATGGGTTATCGACCTATGTTGAATGTCAGGTTCTAGTAACAGCTGCCTCTACCACTTTCATGTAGATGGCTGACCCACTCTGAGGCTGGCTCTGCCGGGGGTCTCCGCCTGTCAGTTGGAACGTTTTCTTACCAATCTTTACTGAATACTTGCTCATATGGTGTTACTAGATTGTTGGTGTTTTCTGTCTAATATTGCAGGGCCTTTACCTTACAGTAGTAGTCGGGCACTTTACAATACTCAGCTGCTTGCCCAGTGACAGCTGAAATAGTCTTGCCTCTGTTTAAGGCTACCTTAAAATGATTTTGACCCACCTCTCTGTACACATGTATAAATACACCTGTCTGTTGGCCTTGGCCTTAAACCAGTAATGTGAGATTTCTCATACCAGGCTGCCATAAAAACAGGAGTTTATTATAGCAGCACACATCGTCAAACCAGTCTGTGATCGACCGCTCTGCAGCCCTGTTATTTTCCCCATTTGTTTTGTCTTATAAGTGTACGGCTTAAAAAGGTTGTGGAAAGAATCCATCACAATATATGATGTTAGAGTGTACTGTATTTTATGAATGTATATTATATTAATGTATTGTAATAGATTGCAATATAGTACAATTCAACTCTGATATTGTTAGAGCTGCAATTCATTTGATTATTTTGTTAATCCATTATTAGTAATTTTTTTAAAATTGTGTCATCTTGACACAATTTCCTTTTTCAGTGTTTATTTTGGAATAACATATTGGACTGTTGATGCAACAACATGGGTAAAGGCTGCAGCGGGAACCTTTAGACTTATAATAGTAGATGATTTATGGTGGGTGGTGGTTCAGAGTATTTCAGTAACAGAAATAGAAAACAACAGAGGTGGGCAAGAGAACAAGAAGCAGCGCAGTAATATTTCTTGGTTATGGTGTGGTTGGTTGTTTAAGTTAACTCGAGTAAACTGTATTAAATCATCATCTGCATTTGCTACATTTTAGAGCACTTTTTGTTTTCTGCCTTCAGAGCCGATGCTCAGTGCCCTGCTGAGGAGAATGCCCAGTCTTGAGTCAGCTGAGATCCATCAGCTGGTCAACTGTCCGGAGTCCTTCACACCTGATATGCGCTGTCTGATGGGCGAGACCCCAGGTGTGTCCGGGTACTATGTGCTGGCAGGGATGAACTCCTCAGGCCTGGCCTTTGCTGGAGGGGCTGGAAAGTAAGAACGAATATAAGTGTATCTTTTAAGACTAGACGGCACTGTATTCTACGAGTAAGCACATGATCAATATTGGGTTCACCTGAAATAATTCAGCCGTGGTTTATCAGTTGCAGCGGTCAAGACTGTGTTGTGAACGTGCTTTGTTTGCATTACAAGAAGGGACAAATGGCCTGTTGTGTGGTTTGGTATCCAGGTACCTGGCAGAGTGGATGACCTATGGCTACCCCACCGCCAATGTCTGGCCGTTGGACATCAAACGCTTTGGCAACCTGCAGAGCAGCCGGACCTTCCTGAGACACAGAGTGATGGAAGTCATGCGTGAGTAGTGAGCGCTGTTGGGTGTTTGGTTCATGCTTTTAAGTAGACAAAGGCTGTATAGTTATATCTGAACCTTGGTGTACTGTTTAAATAATAATTATTAAATAATTCTCCTGTTGCTTTAGTTAAATTACTATAAATCCTACAGGTGTTGGATGTTTATAATGTGTAGTATATTCTGATTGTTGCTCTGCTATCTTTCCTTCTAATATTATTGTGTGCATGTTCAGCCCTGCTGTATGAGCTGAAGGTTCCCCGGTGGGACTTCCAGACTGGACGTCAGCTGAGGACCAGTCCTCTGTACGACCGCCTGGACACCCAGGGGGCTCGCTGGATGGAGAAACATGGCTTTGAAAGGCCCAAGTACTTTGTTCCTCCAGGAAAAGGTTTGTACCACTGAGAAGCAGAGTACTAAAAAAATACTTTAGTGAAAGTCTTGAAGTGCAAAGATTTTGAAAGATTTTAAGTCAGTTTTGTCTAATCAATTAAATTAGTTGGTTGAATTGGACTGTTTCTCTCTGTAGATCTGCTGTCCCTGGACCAGAGTAAGACCTTTTATAAGCCGGACTGGTTTGACATAGTTGGAGCAGAAGTGAAATGCTGCAAAGAGGCCGTCTGTGTCATCGACATGTCCTCTTTCACCAAATTCGAACTGACTGTGAGTCATGAAAACTTATAATTAGATAAAGGTTATAGAGAGGGGAAAAACTGCTGCTGTGCTACCTACTGTTGTTCATTTGGTCATACTCAGTCAGCATATGATATTTATCAGTGTTATGTATGTATGTCTGTGCTAGATACTCGAAAACATTGTTGTTGCTGTTTTTGTGTGTGGGGGTTTTTTTGTTGTTGTTTTTTTTAATTTAATTTTGCAGGTCTTTGTCAGGTGGGACAAACCTGAGCAGTTACTCTTTCCATTTTAAATAAATCAATTTTAATTAATGCATTTAGCTTTAAAAGAATTCAGATTGAATCCTCTGCTCTGTCCTGATGGCTCAGTCAACAGGTGACCAAGCCTTGGAGCTGCTGCAACATCTCTGCGCCAATGACCTGGATGTTCCTGTTGGACACATTGTCCACACCGGCATGCTGAATGAGAGGGGTGGCTATGAGAACGACTGCAGTGTGGTCCGCCTCAGCAAGAACAGGTTTGAAACATCTGTGCAATGGCGCTGTAGATATGTAGTACATGACAGATTTTTAAAATCGCTCACTTTCTCATTTGCTGTCCAGCTTCTTCATCATCTCTCCGACGGACCAGCAGGTCCACTGTTGGTCCTGGATAAAGAAGCACATGCCTAATGACCCGCACCTCCACCTGGAGGATGTTAGCTGGAAGTACACTGGTACGCATGCAGCAACTGGGGTTTCTGCTCTGATATCGCCATCTAGTGCTCATATAACATTTAAAGGGAGAAACGATGCATAAAGTAAAAAAAATCCACTCTCGCCTTGTAACCCAGTTATTTAAATAACCTTAAAAATCAGACAAGTCTCTGGAGGGATGGCATTAATTACATATCTGAAAGTAGATTTTGTGTATTTTTAATGCAGTTATCTTAACTGTCTGAAAGGTGAGCAACAGTTGTAGCAGATTCTGTTTTTGCATGCATAAGATCAGATGTGGGCTTTGTTAACCATAAAGTCTGTTAAGTGTTTATAACTCTCATTCTTCTCAGCTTTAAATCTGATTGGACCTCGAGCTATGGATGTTCTTGCTGAGCTGTCATATGTTTCCATGACACCTGACCATTTCCCCTCCATGTTCTGCAAGGTAGGGAAGGCTAGATGCAGCAAAGCTGATGGCTTTTTTTTTTTTTTAAAGTACCTTTTCATCAGTCTGTCTCTTCACCCTGCCAAGAGGTGTAAGTTGACCATATTTATGTGCATGTGTGTTTACAGGAGATGAGTGTGGGCTATGCCAACGGGATCAGAGTCATGAGCATGACTCACACTGGGGAACCAGGTTTCATGCTCTACATCCCCATTGAGGTGCAATCCTACACACACACAGATATTTAATAGACACCTTATCACAGGATGGTTGATAAAGTCACAACAACCCATGAGTATGTTACATGAGTTGTTATTAATTTGTTTTTACAATTAAGCACACAACTCCCTGATATTCAGGAATGGCTGAAATAGTAGTTTTTATACCAAGCAGGAGAAGGGTGTAAGGATGGATAATACACAATTATACTGTCAAAATTATGTCCAATTAAAATCCCGAGAGAATCAAAGTGTCCTTAGGTGCCTTGACTGTTGTTATAAAATAACATTTCCAGAGGAAAATCCTAGAAAATGCCCATTTTCTTGTAGTGATGGTAGGGAAGAGTCACCAAGACTCTAGGACTTCAAATTTTGATAATTCAGTGTCAAACGTATGTTGTTGTGTTTTGATTGTTAATGGTTAAAAGAGAGGTGATTTGTCATGGCTTATTCTGTCTGATTACTGACAACCTGGGATGTGTAGTGGTGTTTAATAAACACTCGTACATTTCAGTATACAGGAAATGCCATAGAGAGTATAAGACATCAGTTCCTTTGCTTTCCACAGTACGCACTGCATGTGTACAACGAGGTGATGTCAGTGGGTCAGAAGTATGGGATCCGTAACGCAGGGTACTACGCATTGCGAAGTCTACGCATAGAGAAATTCTTCGCCTTCTGGGGTCAGGACCTCGATGCCTTCACCACCCCGCTGGAGTGTGGGCGAGAGTTCAGGGTCAAGTTTGACAAGGTCTGTTGAAAGTTTTAAACGTATATTATATATGTTCCTACTTATAGTGGAGACTTTTTTTTTTTTTTTGGGCAACAGGATGTTTCATTCTACATCGAACTGCCTTCATCCTAATAGACTGATCAGTTAGTCAGCTACAGTTTTACTTGGTTGAAAGATGAGAGAAGAAGAGTAAAATAATTAAAGCACTCAACATCTTGGTGCAGTCTTTGTCATGATGCAGCAGGGAATTTGTCACCGGGCTGCACCTGCAGGGACAACAGGTGGCACTTTAAAGTAGCAGGTGTAAAGTTTACTATCTCTGTTTCATTTTGAAAGGGTGGAACATCAGGTGAGCTGTCTGCTGCTTAGAGCAGTGTCAGCACGGTGCTGATTAAAGGCATCAAGTTTAACCCTGGTTTCACAGACTGTTTTATAGTGTTGTTAAAAAAAGGTGGCAGACTTTTAAACCTGGTGGTCTTATGCTGCTCCAGCAGAGCTGCACATAGCAGGGCCATTGCATTGTTTACTCAAGTTGATCTTTATTAATTTAGTGAAGGTTCTTTGAGCCTAATTTCCTCCATTTATCCTCATCTTCTTCACACACCCCTGCCTTTTTCTCTCCATCAGGACACAGATTTCATCGGCCGTGAGGCATTGCTCCAGCAGCGTCAGGACGGTGTGACACGACGGTTTGTCATGCTGGTTCTGGATGACCATGACACCGAGCTCGACTTGTGGCCGTGGTGGGGTGAGCCCGTCTATCGTAATGGTCAGCTGGCGGGGACAACCACCAGCAGCGCCTACAGCTACACCCTGGAGCGCCACGTTTGCTTGGGCTTTGTGTCTCCGCCGCTTGGCCCTGAGGGACTTCCAACACCCATCACTCCTGACTTCATCAACCGTGGGGACTACGAGGTGGACATTGCTGGCCAGCGCTATCCGGCCAAAGCCAAGCTCTACCCCTTCAGCTCCCTCTTCACCCAACAAAAGCGCCGCAAGGATGAAATGGAGCTCAGCAACCTCCAGGGGAAGTGATGCAGAGTAACGCAAAACTTTCCTGTGACACTCCACCAAATCCACTTCTACTCTTACCTTGCAGTGCCAACCTTTCTTCCCTTTTATATCTCCTAATGAGAGGGCTTTACGCACAATCACTCCTCCTAACTCTAATATTTAATCTCCTTGTTGCATCTCCCTCTTTCAAAGTGCAATATTTAATACGCTCCAGATGCTTTTGCTGCATTAAATACAAAGCTCTTGTCTCATCAAATTCTGCCGTTGTTTCTCAGCCCTGCCCAGCTTCACTTTTGAACACAGTCCACGCAGTCTCATGGCTAACTGAGACACTTCCTGGTTAAGTGCCTTTGTTAAGGCAATATCAGCACATGATGCTGAGGACTTTTTCCACTTTGTTCTCTGTAACCCATCCAGAAGGGATTTTTTTTTTTCCACACCGACAATCTTCTCCAGTACCATTGTAAACCTTCCACTCTGCAGATGGCTGCACAGTCCGTGTAGTTGTTGACTCTATTGTCATTTTACAAACTACATATTTGCTGCTGTAAAGATATGAGTGATGTGATGTAAAGAGTGGCTTAATTCAAAAACGTTACGACTTTGTCAGCACTACACCTGATGATGTAGGAAATGGTATTTTCTTGAATAGGGAAAAAGCTATAAGATAAAAAAATCCTGGGATAATCATTAGTTCTTTTTTTTAAAGATAAAAAAATCCTGGGATAATCATTAGTTCTTTTTTTTAAAGATAAAAAAATCCTGGGATAATCATTAGTTCTTTGGCCATTACTAAACTTCCACTCCTGTTGAAAAGGATTCCCAGGATTTCCCAGAATTCCTTCATTCCCCTTGAAAGTGTTATCATCAGTTGTGAGCTTTTATTTTTGCGGTGTGTGGAACCTGTTGTAATGTACTTTCAAACTGTTATTTATGTTCTGTCGTTATGAAGCATTGTGGCACTTCTCGATGTTTATGCTTAGTTTTGTTGATGTTTTGCTGAATGTGTGGCTGGTGAGAGAAGCCAAGATGGGAGAGGAACTCTGCGACTGGAGTTTACACTATCTAATATCTTACATTAGTGATTTGACTTTTGCCTGGTTCAGAGTTTAGATGTTTGTGCAAAGAAACTGCAATTCGAAATAAATTGTATTTTTGTATAACTAGTGTGTACAAAATCTCTATTTTCGGTAATGCTTTTTTAAAATATGATTTATAATTAAATATTTAATCTCTAAATCTGACCTTCTCGGTGAGACATAATTTCTGACGTTTTTCCAAAATCGTATTTCTTTCTTGCATTACTCAGAACTATAACGCACCGGGTCCAGAGCTAAAAGGGTCATTCAGTGATACTTCAGCTTTAGTGTTGATTGTCAAAAGGAAAGCAAAGCATTTATGGACTCACCTTTAGTACAGCATGGTATTTATTATGTAAATTATTGTCTCAAGTAAGGTAAAACAGAAAGCAAGGTAGTGTATGCTTTAGAGTGGGTCTAACTGACACGTCATTGCTGTATGAGCATGCACTCTGTTTCTCAGTCAAATTCCCATCTCTATTTTCAACAGCCTGGGGTTGAGCAACAGCTCATAGGCTCAAAACTTGGTTAATCAGCTGATGACATCATAGTGAACACAATTTTTTTAAACTTTTTATTTATTTGATCGCACACATAGTCTTGAATAATCAGGCCTCATCTTATCTTAAAGAACCCGTAGTTCTGTATCATCCCAATAGAGCGCTTGTGGTTTGAAAGTAGAATGGGAGGCAGAGCCTTCAGCTTCCAGGCCCCTCTTTACTGGAACCAGCTCCTAGTTTGGATTGGGGAGACAGACTACCTCTCTAGTTTTAAGATTAGGCTTAAATCTTTTAAAAAGTGTATAGTTAGGGCTAGGTCAGGTGACGGCTTGAGAAAAAATGCTTCGAGGCAAATGTTATGATTTGGTGTCGTATGAATAAAATTGAATAGAACAAAAAAAAATTACACTGTTGTTTCTGGTGTTCAGCAGAGCTAAAATCAGAGCACATGCAAGCAGACCCCCACACCTCACCCCCTGTTGGACTCTAATTTTTGAGGAAAATTACTTCAATCAAATTATATTTGCAGCAATTATTATTATTTCATTTTTCTACTCGAGGTCAGTAGAAAATGTGTGATGTGTGATAACCAGCATGTGTATCCCTAGTTTTATTGATAGATTTGGTAGTGTCTTGTTTTTGGAAGATCTGCCTAAATGCAAGATTTATTCATTTATACTTTCTAAAATACATGCAGTGTAATTTAGTCAGGGGCTCTGGCAGTACCTTTCAATTTGGATACTGCAGCTGCTCTCTTTATAAAAGAAAAATCTAGAAAGTCATGTTTTTATCAGTTTGGTAACTCCCCAGGCTTGTATGAAATACCATGTGAAGGCTGATGAATAAAATATTTAGCTTGCAGATGGCATTTTAGGAGACCTCTAGGAGGAGTCTGTCTTAACAGCAGGACAATAAGTCTCAATTCTGTTCAACATTTTACAACATGGCTCCCATTGTGTTGTTTGAAATATGCAGCAGTGAGGTTTTCAACCTGAGGCAGAGCGGGAGGTTGTTGGTAAAAGTCTACTTCATCCATCTGTTTTCTTAAATACGTACCCAATTCAGGGTCACCAGGGCCTGGGGTCCATCCCAGTTCTCATAGGGTCAGAGGTGGCATAACAGGCAGGAAGCCACGTGTTATACTAGTTTTTCTTTTAATGAAATACAATATTTGTAGGTCAAAAGCATCCGATTAGTCTTTGTGTATCTACTTTTATTTGTGATACTGTTTTTTTTTCATCACCACTGTATCAATGAGGCCCCTTTAAAAAGCTTTGAAGCATTTAGACTGAAAACCCACAAACACATGACCCTGTTAGTCATTTCATCTGTGGCAATCTATTTTTGTCTAAACTGTGCACTGACTATACGTGCACTTGTATGGTAAAACTGACTAAGTTAAAAACATTTACACGTAATTAAAGGAGCCTGTTAATGTGTAACATAATCTTTCTGGGTGTGTCTCAAATGTTAAAAATATCCACTCATCCAGAAAGGTTAAAAGAAAATCTTGAAAAAGAGATGTTGAAACACAGACAATAAAATTGATGGTATATGCTTGCTTCCATTTCAGCATTTCCCCACACAGGATTGATCTTTCAAGCCAAGATATCTGGGCTTTTGCAGAGACGTACGCTGATGTACAACACTGTGTAAAAGTCTCAAGCCACCCCACGCATACGTTTCACTTTCAGTTGGCCAGAATTTTGTCATTTCTAAAGTGGTCTTGAGCAACATTTCTCCAGGCGTTCTGAAAGTCTCTAAAGGATTTTCTTTGAACATTGGCTGCCTTTTCATTTATTTTAAGTCCAGTCCTTGTATTTGACCATTTTCAGATCAATGTTCTATTTTGTTAAGGCACCTAACACTGATCTATGAATAATTCAAGCATAAAAAGGCACCGAAGTCAAGGGTGAACCAGTCTTTGATCTACGCATAACTCAGAAAAGGAAATAATTTCAAATTGCATATTTAGGCACATTTTTACTAGCAGCTTGTTGAAAAACATAATAATTTGTTCCCATTTATTTAGCAAAAGGACAAAAGATGAAGTGGTAGGAGAGAAAAAATACTATCTACAGCAGATGAACAGATCTGAAAGTTATTCCCTTAAGAAATACGACAAAGTCCAGCATAGACCTGACATAGGAAAAAGACACGTATCTGGCATTGAGTTGATCCATCTGCTGTTCGCTGAAGCCTCATCGTGGTCTGAGTGAAAGCGTTACAAAGCCATTCTTAAGGAAAGGGAAACGGATACAAAAAGGCTGAGGTATGCCAAATTACACAATAACTGGACTGGCAGCAGGTCTTATGAAGTGACAAAACCAAATTTGAAATTTTGTTTCCAATCACTGTGTATGCAGAAAGCTACGGTCAGATTTCTATCCAGCATTTAAGTCATGTGGAAAGCATCTGACTGGCAACGGCTCCATTTTTGCAGAATGACAATGACCTCAAACACACTGCCAATGCAGTAAAAGCATGCATGATTGCAAACAACACAGCGGAGGACTATGAGTCATGGACTGGCCTCCCAGAGCCTGGGCCTCAACACTATTGAAGCAGTGTGGGATCATCTTGACAGAGAAGGAAACAAAAGGCAACCATCATCACAAGAAGAATGTTGGCTGTCCTTCAAGAAGCCTGGGGAACTGTTCATGGCTTGGAGAGTTCAGGCTAGGTTGAAGAATAAAGGTGGTTATATCAAATATTGATTTTCAAGCTCATTAGAATTGTAGAAACTTTGTTTGTGCCTTAAATACTACATTCACATATATATTTTCCCATGTTCCTAGCAAAATGTAAAGAAACGACGGTTGGAGGGGGGGGGGGGAAGAAGGGAGACTTTTGTATTTATATCATGTTAAAAAAAAGATGTGTGGCTGTCTAATGTGCTGAAA
>VOQK01003813.1:26987-39977 GCA_015052645.1 Benitochromis conjunctus | reverse complement strand
AATTCTTGTATCACAGCAGCAGGAAAAAAGTACACACATAACAAACAAAATAATACTAAATACTACTACTATAACTACAAATAATAATAATAATAAATAATAATAATAATAGTAACAATAACAATAATAATAAATAATAAAGTGACCGGTTTCTCTCTGTATGGAGCACAGAGAGAAGATGCAGATGGTGACAGCTCATCTCTTAGCCAGAGATGAGCTATTATACAGTGAAAGCCTCTACATGGGCTATAGTTATATTGTTGACTATAACACAAAACCCAGTAAAGAGGAAACCCTGGCACATTCCAAGTAACAGGGAGCACACGCACGCGCACACGCACACGCAAGTAACAGATGCTCTGACAAGGAACAAAGGGAAGACCATACTTTAAATACACACACGGCTAATTAGGGGAAGTGGACACGGCTGGGGAAAACACACAGGCGCAGACAATCAAGGTAACGAGACAGGGGAAGAAGTGAAACTCAAAGCATCAAAGCAAGTGATAAGTGTCAAAGTAATAACCCAAGAGCGTTAGTACAACACTGGAGACTCATCACTGGAAAATTGTCACGATCCTGGGTCTTTTGACCCAGCGTTTTGAGTTTATGCTTATATATTGATGCTTATGGTTTATGTTTAAGTTTATTAGGTTCTATAAGTTCATTTCTATTTTGTCTAGGTTGCTTGTTATAGTTCATTGTATCTTAGAAAGTCCCCTTGTGTCTTTTACACTTTTGTTTAAGTTTCCCTCGCCCTTGATGTGTTTCATGTCTGCGCGTCTTATGTTGTCAAGTTCGTGTTGTCATGTTTGCGTTCCATGCTGTTTCCTGTTTTACTGTGAAAGTCCCTGTTCTGTATGCAGTGTGTCTAGTTTTGCTTCCCCTGGTCTTTTTAGGTCTGAATTGTCTCAGCTGTGTTCCCACCTGTTCCCCATCCTCTCATTATCTTCTGTGCACTTAAGTCCTCTGTCCTCCTTTGTTCAGGGTCAAGTCATCTGTTGTTCTACGTCATGTTTCCACGCCTCCACGTTGCCAGGATTTTCCATGTTCAAGGTTTTTTTTGTCTTTTGCGTTCAGCATTTATTTTTCCCAGTTTAGTTCTAGTTAGTTTCTCCCATGTGTATTTGCCTTTTTTGTTTTTGTACTCTTTTTATAATCCTTATTAAATGGCTTGCCTTCTGTTAATATCAAGTTTTGCTCCTCGTTCCTTTGTGTCTGCATTTGGGTCCACTATGCACAATTCATACGGTCTGCTTCGGCATACTGTGACAGAAAATAACACATAAAAATAATAATGATAATAAATAATAATCATAACAGAAAGAACAAGGCAAGAACTCAGGAGATAGGTTTTCTGTTTATTCTAAGCCCTAAAACACAAAAATGGAGCAAACAAACCTAAACAGCAACTCAATTCAAATATAAAACTATTAATTCAAACTTAAAAATCAGCACAAAATCCCAAGACCATGACAATGTGTTTGTAAAAGACTTGTTGCATTTGTGGGAACAAGTGTAAGCATGAATCCAATAAAGTCTAATCACAAATTTGTTTGGTCTCTCCCTCATTGTAATGAAGAGCTGGTTCTCTGTGTGTGTGTATGTTTCCAACACAGTTCCAATACTGGTTCAGAGCCAGTTCTTGGTGTTTTTTGAGAACCAGCCCACGGGAGAAGAAAATCACAGTGGACAGAGTCTGTGGACTGTATCCTCCAATAATTGATGAACTTCTTGTGGAAGCCCCATCCATTGCCACTGACGTCAATGACTCCAGCATTGAGCCCAACAGTTTTATTGTGCCAGTTTTTTGTCACCAAAATGAGTCTTCATGGTGGAAACGATGGAGTTGTGGCACGGACTCCAACACAGCATCAGTGAGTGCACTGGCTGGTGCAGCAGTGAGTGATAGTTTACACTTGCCCTTGGGCATACCTTTCAACAGAGCGAGGTTTCCTGGACTAGGAACAGCAAAAATGCATCATAGGCAGCTATCTAATGCATGTTTATAATGAGCTGAGAAACTCACAGAGACCCCAAGAGAAAATCACAACCTTATTATGCATGTGCGATTCTGTTAATGCGACACATGCAATTCAGACTTGTCCCCCATTGAAAATGTTACAGAAATGTTAATTGGGTTGACCTTGTATGATTACCATTGTTACTCAATGGAAATTGTTCTGTCGCTGAAGGCAACAAGAGCTGTGTGAACAAATAAATAACAATCAACCATCAGACAAATAACACACTGAAACACTCAAAATGAAGGAGATACTATCTTATTTTTCCTAAGACAAACCAATGCTTATGAAACCACTCTCTGAAGGCTTTGTTTGGGCTCTCTGCGCTAAGATGCATGTCATTAACTTTTGAGGTTGAGGGTTTAAAATTTTGTTCAGGACCTTTGATTCATGAGCCCTTCTTAAGCATTTTCTCCTGGAGTCCCCGCTGTAGTGCATAAAGTGGAAAAACCAAAAACATCCAGAGTGCCTGACAAAATGAGACATTAAGCATTTCAAAAGTGAATGGAGTTGGCTGCCGCTGAACTTCTCACACCACATAACTAGGGCCACCCTTTCTTTCGTTTTGTCTTTCTTTTCTCACTCTTTCTCTTGCCATTCCTTTGGTGCCCTTTTCAACCCTGCATCTCATTCTGCCTGCTTCTTAATCTCAAAACCCTCCTTTCTTTCTCTTCAAGTCATTGAGTCTCACCACATCCCTCATATATTTCTGTTTTCCTTCACAAATGCCCATCATCTTTCTTTCTATGTAATTCCCTCTTTATTTCTCTTGTACCAATGTTTTTGTTTTTATGGTCTGCAAAACAATGTGCTACTAATTAGCATCTTTTTGTGGTTCTTTGTGTGGAAAGCAACAGCTTCACGCATCCATGCACAGAGAGGTAAACACGTATGCATTAATGTTGTGCTGCCACATGAAATTTTCCCCTTTTTTTTTTTTAACCTAACAGCACATAGAACTTGACTGCTTGCTGAAGTGGCAACCCCTAACCCTACTCAAGTAAATTTAAGTAAATGTAAGTGTTAGGAAAAATTACTTTTATTGCACCATGTTCATTCGCTCATGAGCTGCTGTAACATGAATCAAATGGTTAAATTGCCACCTCAGCATGCAGTCAAGTCTATAGAGTGTTGCTAATGACCTACTAATTCTATTCAAGTGTGTTGCAACAGGGACACATGGAAAAGTTGCAGGACAGTGGCCCTCGAGGACTGGATTTCAAGGCCCCTGGTCTAGATTATTCTGACTGTCATAATATTTTACCTAACAACATGTAATAAAATAAATAAATAAAAATTAAGGACAGCATTTTTTTAAAAGTGTTGATCATAGTTAATACATTCAAGTTAATTTAATACGATGCAAATACTGGGATATTCACCTCCTGCCCTTTCTTGCTTTTCGCTTCTCCTCACATGTATTTTCCTTTTCTGTTCTCCTCTCTTCCACCTCCTCAGCCTTCGATAGATTAAAGAATAATTGGTGGAAAATTTAGGCTTCTCTTCACACTGGGCCCCATCCATTTAACTGGTCTGATATCTGATGGCATATTAATGGTTCATGCTACAAAGCTGTGTGAGTGCCCATGGGTATTAATGTAGGTGATGTGTGGGCCTAATTTAACTTCTTTTTTTTTTAATGCCTGTGATGAAGTACATCCTCATATGTGTGTGTGCACGAGAATGTGTGGTTTAATGGATCTTTTAGTCAGACAGATCTTTGGCTGAGCTCTGCTGTGGCCCCTGCAAAGCTATTATCTTCACATACACTGTGTACACACTTCCTTTGTGTGTGTGCGAGAGATGGAGAGAGGGCGAGAGAAGAGAAAGACAACTTTCGAAGGGGGCTATCATAACATCCCCATGTCACTTTGAACACTCACATGCATGATTATGCTCGTGTGTACCCACAATGGACCACATGTGAGTTTTTTTTCCTAGCTGGGGTAGAGAAAACCCTGACCAAGAGATCCCTCATTTATCCTCGTCTTTTCATCTAACTACTTCAGGAGTAACTTAAGCTCTCACTCTAGGCCAGCTAGTCGAACACTAGCCTCAATTGTATCCATCTTCAGTTTTTGTTTTGCTTTAGAACATACTTAACACAATGTGCACTAATGAAGAAATAGCCCAGTAATCAGTGCTTTCATATAATGCAGATATATTAAAAATCTAACTTTCTGCTCTTGTATATGTGTATTCATTCATAGAATGAAGTTATTCGGCGATGCCATTCATAAGTTTAAAACATTACTGTTGCAGTACTTTTGCAGGGAAGGTGTTAAGGCTTTACTTGCTTTCTTAAATTCCTGCAGGATTAACACTTATCCATCGTTCACATATAAAGGATTTGAACATTGTTCCTCACTTTGTAGTTGGTCACTAGAGGACCTGATTAATTTATGGGCTTAATCACTACTTTCGAGCCATATTCAAAACTGCATGAAGTTTATTTTGTTCTTCTTCAAGTCAAAAAGGAGTCTATACAAGGGGATGCTCACTGACTAACAAGTTCCTTTACCCAAAACAACATGCAGCATCCCTCAGTTTCAACATGCAATCCAGCTCTTACATGGTGTCAAAACATCAAGATGGCAACAATGAAAGGATGCTGGTCAAGACTTCCTAAAAGGAGTTTGCAGATCAGTGGGTTTCATCACATATACATTCATTGTCTATGTTCACTCTATGAAAGGTAGTTTAACTACTACCCTTAAAATAAAGATGAATTTAATTAACCAACAAATTCACAATGCCCCAAATTATTTTGTTTATAGTTTGCTGTGTATTATTATAATTTGTTGACTTCCATGATCTTTGGCTGCACCATCACTGCCACTTTCTCCCTGGGTGTACACGCCATTAGGCTTTAGTTTAATTTTGGACTAGGAAGTGTTGATACTTGGAATGGACACATCCACCTCCAACATATCAAAGGTGTCACATTGTGTGATAAAGAGTTACTTTTCAAAATATTATATTTTTTCCTCTCCTAGAGATCTGCACACAATATCCAGTTACAAATACTATAAGATAGTGTTTTCTACTAGTCACTGATTAGTTTTAGCTTTGGTGTGACTTCATTTTAACTCTAAGTTCTTTTACTTTAAATTTGCTAAGTTAACTCATTTTGTAACCTTGAACCTACCACATCTACTTGAGTCCTAATTTAAACTATCTGTTCCCATTAGCCCAAATACAGTAACTGGACTGGACTGTACATTAAGGCCTCTAATTGACCATTGTCCCCATAAAGTCCAAATAATGCACAGCTCTTTTCTTAAGCACACACACTTGTGTTTCTCAAAGTGCAGTTAAATAATGCCATATGTTGCTTCACCACCTTTGTTTCATTGTGAAGATATTTCTTCTCTTGCTGCTTCCCATGTTGTGTTTGATTGATGGTGTTATTTCCTAGAACATCACACTGATGCACACAATCATGCTCAGAGACACACGCCATCAAACTGAAACCCCAGTTGTGTGTTAGAAGGATTATTTTGCTCAGGGAGATCCAAATGTCTGTGGACAGGCTGAGTTAGTGATACTCTTACAGTGTATTTTACTCTTTCAGAAATATTGAAAGAAAACCTGACTTTCCTTCTTTTAGTGTGTGATATGCATTTCAAAACTATAGAGGAAAAATTTCTCTATTTTGTGTAATTTGGCCACAACATCTCGCCTTTGTGCATTTCAGGAAACACAAGACCTGGAAACACTTAGAAAAGCCGCACAGTGTAGAGCAATTTGTTATTTGCTCTAGATCTGCATGTACAGTACACACATACACCACCTATAATGGCTGGGCAGCCATGTGTTTGTGTGATTTAGGGTTCAGTAATAATAAGTCATTAAACTCTAACCTCTGTGATTAAACTACTGATTGAGCAGCAGCACATCTGCACAGCTGACCCCTTGCATATGTGTGTGTAAGTATGCTGTACCACAGCCCTAAGCTATTTACTGACAAGCACAACAGCATTTGTCTGCAGACAGTACAGCAGAAAAAAGGTATCCATGAGTGCGTACATTTATGTGTAACAGCTACAAACATTAGACACATTTGCCATTTCCTCACTGTAGGCAAAACTGCTGCCCAAGGACTAAAAGTAAATTGTTAATTGTTTATTATTTTTATTATTATTTTAGCACTTTTTCCAATATTTGTGTCTGATGTATGAATTCTTTAAGAGAGTTTTAGAATCAGTTGGTGATAAAAGAGAGAAAAACATGCAAGGGGAAAGTAAGAAAGACAGAGATATACATATAGTTATTTTCTGAGTGGCAAATAACCAACTAAAATATTTCTATTCACAGTGAGTGCGGTAGCCACAGTCACTAAAAAGCCTCCTACACACACACACACACACACACACACACAGAGACACAAAATCCTGTGTTTAACAGGAAAAAACAGTTGAGTAAACAAAAGATAAAGACGACAAATGAACAAGTGAGACATTAAAAGTTCAGTCATTTAACATGTGCCCTTATCCTTAAGCCCTTAAATATGTTTAACTTAGCAACTTTCAATTGATCTGATAATGAAGATATAGTTCCAATAATGCCTTAATCGTCGCTTTAGACAACGAGCTGTTCCTGTGCATATCATTATATGTATTATATGTTATATAATTAAAAGTACGTCGCAGAAGCCTGTGCCATCTTCACTTAATTTGAAGTGAAAGCTAATTATTTAGATCTTGATTTGTAAACCTACACTCCTTGAGGAACTTTTCTAAAGGCTCTATTACACTAAAATAGTGTGCATGTGTTTGAGCGTGTGTGTATTCAGTGCAGAGGTTAACCTCTTCCTTTTCCGCCCTAACAAGGAATGGTCAGAGGTCATGATACAAATGAAGGGAGAGAGGGAAGGGGGATGAAAGGATAAATTGAGGAAGGAGGCAGAGAAGGGAGACTCTAGATTGATTGGATGCCAGATGTCTAATAAGGTCCATAAATAACCATCTGACAGCACACAGCAGAGTTGGGCAATGTCACAAAATCTGGTTTCATTACTAAGTAACAACAATATCATTGGTGATATTGATGCATTTGATCTATAAAAGGCACTATAATGTGAGATTGGTTTTTGCAGTGGAAGCATTTTTAATAGGTGCTAAATGAATTTAGTTACTATCAAGCAGTTTACCAGAAATTAAGCATTATTTGAATTATTCTTTTACTGAATACTAATGTAAATGCACGTTTAAAAATGGGCAATTTTTTTAAAAGTGGTAAATTAAAAAAAAGAATTATTTGTTGTGATGACTGTGCACACAAAAACCTGCGCCAGAGTTGCAAATAAGAGAGCTAAGATGTGATTCAGCATGAGATAACTGGACTTTCAATACTTATATTAATACTCAAAACCATTCCTCCTTCTGCCACAGTAAATAGATGCCATTCACATTTACACATCTCTATGGAGTCATTATTGAAATTATGCCATAGTGTCATTAATCTGCCTTTGTGTCTGAAAACATATATTTAGAGTTTGAAATCTGACTTTTGAGAAATGTGGTACAGTCATTTATTTTGAATAGTTGCTCAAATTTGGGCAATAGCTCGGACAAAAGACCAATTTTCAGTTTAAAATCTACATATCAGCCCAGGAAGTAAAAGGACAGGACTGAACAGTCCCACTTCCTATCTCCTTCACTCTCCACTGTCTCCCTGTCTGTCCTCCCTCCATCCATCTCTGGACTCTCCTTTGGTTTGTGTCTACATTCTTCTCCATCTGATAGCTGTAGTCTTATCAGTGTGGAGGTGCTGAGTAACGAGCAGGTCCAAAACTACACTGTAACAACAACACATTCCTGCCTGGTGTGTGGAAGTGAGCGTCAGTGCCTGCGTTTTATTCAGCTGTGTTTCAGTCTGCGCCTCTGTCGCAGGAAAATAGAAAGAACAGGTCTGTTTTTGCAAGGTGTGGGTGTATGTTTTTAGAGATGTGAAGGTGATGCGAAAAACGTGTGCGTGCATGCGTGTGTGAGTGCGTGCTTGGTGTGGACACATTCCTCTTCGCCACTTCTAAACCCGGCTGACTCTGCTCTGAAGGCCAATCAAAACAGGCATAAATCGCGGTGGGATATAAAAGCCAAAGCTGGGGAGAGTATGCGTCTGTGTGTGTCTGTGTATGTTTTGTGTGTGTGCTAATACACACAAATGTTGGCGTGATACAAGAGAAACACTTTCAACTTGTTGAAAAAAAAAATCAGGTCTTAATTTCTGTTAAATTCCAGTGAATTAAGCTTAGCTGATATCTGTCATTAATAAAAATATCATAATGCTACCGTAAGTTCTGAATATTTTACAATAAAAGAATAATTATGATACAGGACATTTAATCATAAACAGGCCACACAGGGCACAAAAGCCATAAGAATTCATTCCAGAAGAGAGAAACCTTTAATGAAAGTAGACACTTGTTAAATGCTCTGACACAAATTTGAGCTGACTTTACCCCGTTCAACTGCCAGCATGGATCACTGGCTAATTTACTGCATGTTACCTGATCCACTGGGGGAATACCATCACAGGTGTGGGGGAATATGTGTGTTTGACTGTGGGTGTGTGTGTGTGTGTTACAGAATCTAGGGTAATACTATTACCCTATCAGTGTCTCATTTCCACCCCCAGAGCTCTACCTGTGATGCTATCTGTTCCATTTATTAAGATATGATTACAAACATGCAGGCTTTCTGCCTGGTATGAGAGGCGCATACCTCAGTGTGTGTAGGTATTTGTGTGTGTGTGTGTGCTTCCTTTCATCTCTGCCAGGAGACTTCCTCGTGGTAGTCTGAAAATATATATATTTTAAACGCTGTTGAATGTTAAAAAATTCAGCTTGAGTAAGTTCCTGATTCTAACAGTAAACCTCCTCACAGCCACTTCATTAGGTACATCTGTTTAGCTGCTTGTTAACAGAAATATCTAAGCGACAGTAACTCAGTATGTTTGGGTATATGAACATGGTCAAAATGACAAGACACATACGTGTTCTTGAAGACAAGAGCATCAGAATGGGGGACAAAGGTGATTTAAGCAACTTTGAATGTGGCATGGTTGTTGGTGCCAGATGGGCTGACCTGATGATTTCAGAAGCTGCCGATTGAATTGGGATTTTCCCACACAACCATTTCTAGGGTTTACGGTAAATGGTTCTGTGGGAGTTCTATTGGTGAAAATGCTGTGATGATGCCTGTGGTCAGAGTTAAATGGCCAGACTGCTTTTGATCTCAGCTTATGCAGAACACACAACACGTGCACCATGTCACAAAGCTGAAATCTTCTCAAACTGGTTTCCTGAAAATGGCAGTGAGTTTACTGTACTCATGTAGCCTCCACAGTCACCAGGTCTTGAGATGACAGAGCAATTTTGGAAAAAGAGGAGGTTTGCATCATGGATGTGCAGGCGACAAATCTGCAGCAACCGTGTGACACAATCATGTCAATGTGGACGAAATCTCTGAGGAATATTCCCAGCACGTTGTTGAATTTCTGTCACAAAGGATTTTGTATGTATTTTGAAGCTGATCTAACCATATTAGCACGGTGTAATATATTTAGTGTAATACTGTAAATGCATGTTGGATAAAGATCATAAAACTCAGTAAATAGATCAGAGATGCACCAGAAAAAATCAAAAGAAACACAGAAGATGATGTTCACAGAGGTTTACAGAGGAACGTGAAAGACAGCCCTAGTTGTCTGGTTAAAGTAGAGTGTGTAAAAACCAGGATTTGATCATTTTCAGTCCCAGAACTCACTGTCAAACACCCAGCAGAAGTATTCAGGTGAGGATAGAGAACAATTCTTTGTTCTTCCTCATGATAAGAAAACCCCCTCTTTTCAACCCCTGAACAAAATGTAATTGCCCTAAAGCAAAACCCTGAACCCAAGGTTGCTCCAGGGGAGCTGATCTGTGGTCGACACTACAAGATTACACTTGAACTGGGCAGCTCCCAGGTGTGCATATGAGTTTGATGTCTGACCCTTGTTCCTCTGTGAATATCCTCCAGCCATTTCTGGAAAGGAGAATGGGGGCAGGCCAAAGGTCACCTTCAACAAAATTAGACGTTGATCGGACTGATTTCTTTTGTAAGCTTGAGATTGATGTACACACTTTTTTATTTTGATATCAAAACGTCACACATTTTTTTCTGATAGGCCTCAACATCCCCTAGCACTTGCTGCAAAATAAAAAAGAAGCTTTATACACACCACATAAACAGTACTTCATACTTTCATTTACTGCACATAGTTAGTTTATTCTAAGATGGTTAATTGTTCCCATCTTTCATCAGTGTGCACACATACAGATGGCAGCTGAGCAACCAAGCAGTTCTGTAGTGACAAGTGAACATGACAGACTGTAGACAGAACCAACAAGATTTCAATCAATACACCACAGCTGCTGAGACAGATTTAAAATCTGAAACATTTGAATCTAAGACATTTTACTTGATACATGAATTTGGCCAAGTTTAACTGCTTGCACCCATAAAATGGCATGATCATTTTAATTAGTGCTTGCAGCAGTACAGAGAAAGAACAATTAATTAGTGGACAAATACTTTTATAGTACTAATGTCATCTATGTAAAGACTACTTTTACTGCACCAGCATAGCTTCATGACCCGACCTGATGTAAGCATTTACTCTGATAACACTCACAGCCAAGTCTTTGAAGTAAAACAAGGGCCAACTTTTGGTTGAAAGCATGTATTAAATCATGAAAGCTTTATGTTTTCTATGTGCTTTATGGTTTGAGAAATTTAAACATGATTTCAGTTGCTTTGAAATAATAGAGTGACTGATCTCTAATGAAATAAGTCTAACTAGGACTTTTTTTTTCCACTCCAATGATCCCGAGATGTTGAAGTCATAACATCAAAGCGACAAGCCTGCTGGTAAACGGCAAGACCAACTCACCAGGAGTTTCCCATGGCAGGACACACACACACAAGTGAACATGAACGGCTCCACGCTGCTTGCTTATCTCTGACCCGCCATCTCCCTTCCTGTGGTTTGGCTCTGATGAAGCCCACTACTTCAAAGTTTGTGTGTGCGCTTGTACTGTATGCGCTGTATATGTGTGGATGTAATGGAAAGCACCTGCACTCATTGAGGCGGGGAAATATTTCGTGTGAAACAATGAGGAGACGCGGATGGATGAATGACTGGGATTGATGGAAAGATTTTGAAAAGGATGGAGGAACGAATGAAAATATGTCATGTGTTAATCTGTAAGACAACTTTCACAAAGTAGTTTCCTTGGTAATGCTTTGGAAATAAATTAGATTAGACCGATAGATGGATAAAACAACACAGAAAAATCCATATGGGGGGGTTGTGAGGATAGAACAAGGAGACGAATTGTGTTAAAAGTGAGAGGTAGAAAGCCATGGTAGAATTGGAAGGGTGAATGGAGGAATGAAAAGAGTGACGGGGAGGGATGTGGGAGATTGAACGAGGCATAGCGATGATCAGATAAAGTCAAAATAGAGATGAAATTATGGCACACAGGAGGGAAGAATAAGAAAGAGAGGATTTAAATGTCTGAGAGGATCGTGCATACACAAGTCTGAGAGGTGGATCAAGGGACGAGGGGAGGTTTGAAAGAGGGATGGGAGGATGAAAAGGATAATGCAGAGTTGCAAAAGTAAATGTGAGGTGAGGTGACTGGTGAGGCAGATTTCAGCCAGAGTAAGTAAGTTGATTGGAGGATAAAAATGTTTGGCAGTAGTTTAAAAGAGTTTGAGGTTTGTGGACAAAAAGCACTGTATTGTGGTCATTTTTAAATCCTTGTTTGCTTTATTTTACAGTTAATGTAGGCAGGAAATACAAAGAAGAAAGGTCAGTTCACAGTCCTGGAAATATATGGGACGTTCCAAAAAAGGCTGTGGGCCACAGTACATACTTAAAGCCATTTTCACGCAAGGGCTGATCCCTTGCACCATGCCAGATAGTCTCCATTTGGCACCCAGGATTGCCTGTTTTTGCTTGTATAATAGTGCTCTGATGCTCTTGACCCTTTTTTATTTAATTTATGTCAAACTGAAAAGAGTATCTCACTTCTCCCTGAGTGTGTGCCTCCCTCTTTCAACACACATCATCACAATGTGACTATTTGAGTTGAACAGTTCGAGAATCAATTTATCCTGTTGTTTATTTGGGCCCTTTTTGTGTGCACTGAAACATGCCATTACATCCATCCATCTTTTTTCATAAAGCGCTTTAAAACAACCACAGCTGGCACAAAGTGCTGTACATTGGAACTAAATAGTAAAAATACATAAGATATAAATAAAAACCTAATTTAAAAAAGTTCCAATAACTAAAAGAAACACTCGGTGTTGTTGTTGACGGTGAGGAAGCATTTCAGTTCTATGCTTTTAATTTTCCAGAAACAGCTGCAACCGTTCAAAGACTGACAGCATGCTCACAGTTTGTGACATTTGGGTGCAAATGTGCTAAAGGTTTAGATGACTGAACAAAAGCTTCTACTGGTTCTTAAAGTGTTAATAAGTGGAATAATTGATGATAAATTAGTATTGCTTTGTAGGAACATGAAAGCAGCCAAAGTAATTGCATTGCAATGAGTTAAATATACAGAAAATCTCTATACACTGTACAACCTTAAATACATTTCTATTAATCAGATCAGTAAGTTTTAAGGTGATAAGCGCAGTTTTTGGTTGAAAATTATAAATTACAAAGTAAACTGACCTATTTATTAGATAACATTGTTATTATTATTATTATTTCATTTACATATTTAGGTATTAAATGACTTTGAAGGATAAAACATTGTGAATTCTGTCTTTTACCTTTGCATTTCTCTTCCAGATGTTGCCCCCCTTTGTGTTCGGAAGGAACATGTTTCCTAAAGTGCAAGTTCATAAGAAAGTAAAACTGTGTAGTAGCAGTCTCTTTTCCTCGTGGCAGAACTTAACAGATACAG
>VOQK01003813.1:5066-15326 GCA_015052645.1 Benitochromis conjunctus | reverse complement strand
AGTGCATTACAGAACCAGTTTTATTTATAGCTTTTGATAATTGAAATAACACTACTCAAAAATAAAATGCTCTAAAACAAAAGGCAAGATATAGGACTGAATCTCTGTCACATCTGTATATATTTGTGTAAAGCATTTAAGCAGTAAATGTCTTTGTCTTTTCTAGCAAGGCTGATAAGAAAATGTAATGACTTTATAATGCCAACACATATTAGGTGATTTTGATTAGCCTTTGCTCCAGTTCCTCATTACTTGTCTTTTCCAGTGAATGCAAATAGTTTCAGTTGTTCTGAAACAAATGCTGAAAGTATTAATGACTATCAGTTGGTCAGTTGTCAGAACTGAATGAGGTTAAATTGTTTTTTTTTTAAAAGTTATTTTATTTGATTGGCTGACTTGTTTCATCTTATTCTAAAGTCACAGTTGTTGGAGACCACGACACAACCAAAAGGTTTGCGACAATGCACAATGAACTTGTAGCTATCGAGTGCGTGCTTCAAAGACAGGGACGAGGTCAGCAACCCCTGCCAATCAGTCATTGAGTGATTTTGGTGCATCTTCAAAAACGATAAAACGGCTATAAGACAGAGTCAGTATCCATCCGTCTGCTATTAGTTTGTGATAGGATGAGTTTAAGCTGGAAATTACATGCAATCTGTTTGGGATAATATCAGGGTTACTGTGAAAAATCTATTTAAAAGCTTAGCTTTTAGTTAGATAGATAGATAGATAGATAGATAGATAGATAGATAGATAGATAGATAGATAGATAGATAGATAGATAGATAGATAGATAGATAGATAGATAGATAGATAGAGGTTGAGGGTGTTGAATGCTGAACCTCTGAGTGACCAATTGGTCGTCACGGCTACCTGCAATCTGGCTCAGCAAAAATAAGCGATCACTGAGCAACCACTGATTTCTTTCAGCCAAACCGAGGTCGCTGTGCGTCGCTTTTTGCATCACTGAGCCATGATAAGAACCTGTCAGAGGACAGATATGAGATATGAAAACATGGCATGCTGCAGATGACTGACCACCTGTTTGATGAAATTATAATGGACAATAAACCCTGATCCTAATTATTTTTATTTTGCTTCTGCCCTCGTTGCTTTGTTATTATTCATAACCTGAATTTTTTTTTCTGTCTGTTCACTAATTGAGTCTGGCTGTAAGGACTGAAAGTACCACTCCCTACGTCGTGTTTTCCTGCCAATGTTTGATCAAGCTGACAGGAGAATGTAGCTGACAGGAGACGATTGTTTAGGGCTGAGTATCGCTTGGCAGAAAAAATGCATTTCTGGGCGTTAGATACACAAATGACAGCTGAGATTAGATAGTTCAACAATTTTCATTTCACAACCTTAACCAGAATAACAATATTGCCGCTGCTTTACTTATTTAGGGTTTAGACAGAAAAGAAGCACAAAAAACACAAAATACTTAAAAATTATTTAAAGGTTGGGGTTTTTTTTTCTTTAACTTGTGTGGAGTATTTGATTTTTATTCATGGAAAAAAAATGCTCTCTGCATTTTGCTACCCTCATCCAACTGATTTATCATTTTTAGTTTTCTGAGGGTAATATGTTCAAATTGAATATCAAAATCATACATAAAAGACATGAAAAAAAATCTCTGCGATATGGGTTATGAGTTAATGTTTTGCTTCTGGGTGTCTGAATTTGTATTCACACCAAGTGCTTTGTGGTAAGAACATAATCATTTGGAGAATTTAAAATAATTCTCCATTTTCTTGTTAAAGTGGAACCAAAAAGGCTTTTTTTTGCTCAGCATTCTTGTGCTTTATAGCAATTCCTGATTTCATGTTTTTACAGCCGCACACATTTTATGTAAGTTAAGTGGCCAGTCTTTTGTTAGACAATAAACAATAAAACTTCTCGTTCACTCTTAAGTGCCTGAGGCACATTAGGGCATTATTGATTGTTCCCACATTTCCTCACCCACTGTCTTGTAGTTGAAATAATATGCTCACTTTTACATAATAATAAACATAACAAACATCATATAATATAATAAGCAGTTTTTAAACTAATGAAGACATGTAACCACTGGATTCAATGCAAGCAAACTGTCCCTAGAGTGTTGCAATAAAGCACTGTAGTCTTCCTCATAGTTATCCTCACAGTGCCACCCAGTCTGGTCAAGCGCTGACTGTCATGTGCTAAAAAGCCACATAATTTATGCAGAGCTCCATAAAGTCTCGTGGGAGCTGGTCTTGGACATTTCTTCTGAGGCATAGTGCTCATCCTTCTAGAGTTTAGCATGAGTGCGGTTCAACGTCTGAGTTCTCCCAGGGAAATCCAGCCTTTTGGGATTGAGCCAATGTCTGTCTGAAGCACTACAAAGACCAGAATCAAGAGCAGGTTAAAAGGATTCAAAGTGTTTGTCCAAACTTGATTTGAGTGTGAAAATGTTGTTTTTGATCAAATAAAGCACAGATAAATTATATCACTAAAAAACAATTAACAGATTAGAGAGAATGTGTCTGCATACACGCAGGCATTACACAATTGGAGGATTTCCCCAGTCTGACAGTATAATTATCTGTCTGTCTCTGGTGTTTGTAGCCACCAAGGCCCACACTGCAAAAACCACTTCCCCTCTGCTACAATGGACAGAAGCACAGAGGAGATAAACGCAGACAGGAAAAACCTTTGGGGTCTCTTTTCTCTGTCTGTTAAATATCTGTCAGTAGTGGATTAGAAACTAAAAAACAGAAGAAAAAAACATATTTGTTGCAATCATGGACTTCCATAGATGGACTGATTTTTGTCCTTGTGGCTTGCACGGAAAATGAAAACCATGTGGAAAGCTCAAGAGTGGAAGATGAGGAGGAAGAGAGGAGGGATGCAGCAGCCAAAACTGCTGAATTGCCAGCCTGCTTTCCCTTTATGCCACCAAACAGACACCAGGCAAGCTGACAAGGACAACTAACCCCAGCAGAGATGAGTCAGGGGTGGGGTGGAAACACTGGGATGTTGACTTTGTTTTTAACCTTTATTTATTCAGGGAAAGCTTGCTGAACACGCAGTCTCTTTTTCAAGCTCATACGACACATCCCGCAACCGCAGTCCTCATCTTACAGCAAGTATTCAGCTTCACTGCATTCTGCTGGAGTTTACCTGCCTTTCTCGTCTTAATATCATAAAGAATGAGGTCATTTCTGATTATTTCCTGAGCCAGATTTCCCCAGTGAATATGTGGATTGAAGCTGGTGTCCTTCCAGCTACAAACCACATGGCAAGGCTTTACTGTGTAAGAACAATGGTGTTAAATTGATGCTCATAAAGGATATTAAAGGTGCTACTTGTAACATTTTTTTGTTTGTCAAAATTAAGACCACATTTCCTATAAACCCCGCTGCTTCCTGTGCCATGTGAATGTGTTTTGAAAAGTAAAAAGAAGGTAATGAGCCGGTAACAGCCCTTGATAACAGTAGCAACTTGTTCCAAGAGGTTTTAACTGTCATTTTGAATAATTGCAGTGGTGTAATATTTGCACAGCAAAACAGCTCTTATATTACGGCTTGCAGCACTTTTTCATTTCAGCATGAGGAAACCAAGCTGGTTATATACTTCACACACTTTTCCAAGGCATTGGTTGTTTATGGAAATACTGTTCTATAATTTTCTAATGATTTTTGAATTGTAAATCATGAAATCTGGGTTTAGACAGTAAACTGTAGAGTAAGGAACTTACTCATGACATCCCTGGTGGGTTTGGTTGCAGAGAAGCAATCTTCCCAACATCCAATATAAAATGTGGAATAACTTTATGCCTCATGCTGTACACCGAGCATCACATTTTAGCTGGGCATAGGAATTTTTTATGGTCACATGGTTCGCTTACTGTCTAATCATTTTTGTTCTTGTCTGTCTTATTATCTATCATATAGCTATAATCAGGCTGGTGTGAGGTGTTTTAAACCTCTGTGGGTTTTACAGATGGGATTGTTTCAGCCTGAAATAGCTCTTCAATTATTTATGAATTTTCATGGTGCAGAAGAGGATGAATCGTAATTAACCTGAAAATTGCAACAGTTTCCGTCTAATGCTACAACCTGTTCAAACTTTTTAGTGATTCTATGACAAATCTAAACAACTTGTAGATGCTTTCTTTAAATTCTGATAAAACGAGCTACAGGAAAAGCCAAACATAAGGCATCATCCCTGGACAACTCCCCGCTGAAATTTGGTACGTTTGTTACAGTGATGTTGTTGCAACCATTAAGAGGTGCTGAAAACTAAAAGAAAGGCCCAGGTTGTCGTAAAACAAGATTTTGGTTTAAGAGGTTCATTGTTTCCCAGGACAACTGGAAAACTTGACCTGGGCCGCAGAAAATCTACGTTCATTGGGCTGCTTTGCTGCAAAAGGGCTGTCTGAGTGATGCCAACTGTAACAGAAAGTGTGCCTGTGTGTGGTTTTATGAGTCAGTGTGTGTACATAAATTCTCACGTTACGCAGCATTACCTGAGATGAGTCCCGCAGCCTGATTAAAGGACAGCGGATACCCTTACATCAGTGGTTGCCATAGCAGTTAATTGGCGCAAATTACCCAGAGTGTGGCGGTCATTTCCTCATTAAGTGCTTTGGGAGGTCACAGAGGCTAGCATTACACCCATCAAATGAAGTGTTCTCCATCAAGTCCTCAGATTACTGGGAGTGTTGCCGCAGCCTGGGAAGGATCAAAAAGGTTTCACTGTTCTCTGATTAATTTGTTTTTTTACTTTTGTCTTTGTGGGTTCTGCCCTTTTTGTTTTTGTCTATATACTTGTGTATCTTTTTTCTGCATCCACTCAAGTGCTTGTCTTTCTCAATAACATTTGTTTAATACCTTTAATTCCAACCTTCCTCTACATATCGGTAGTTTTGATTATAGCAGATCACCTCCCTTTATCCCAAGAGAAATTATCCTCACATCTGTCTTCTCTTGCGCAGCCTCATTTCTTTGTGTGTGCCTCTATGTTTCTCTATTTTAAAATTCATCTTCATTTCTCCCGCTCATTCTGTCCTTCCTTTCTGTTTCATCTCATCATTTGTCTCTAAATGTTTTCTTGCTTTGTATTTCCTCCAATATTTTCCTTCTTTAGTCACTCCAACTCCCTTTATGTTAATGGGAAAAAACATTTTAGAAAGATTGGTTGGGGGAAAAAAACAGATAAAAAATTCCAGTGAGAATGTAGCAAAAAAGGCAGCTGAAGAAATGAACTCTTGAGAGAAAAATGAAGATGATTTAAAAAACAGTTAAAGGATGAACAGAATGTGGGAGTGATTTACTGAGGAGGCAGAGGTAAAAAACAGAGGAGGAATGAGACGAGCAGGGTGAAAAACAGGGAAGCGTTGGAATAGTAAAGGTAAACAGGCAAGATCCAGAAGTCACTACAGCGAGAAAGGTCAAAGCTGTTGTAGATGTAAGTACGTAATCAAAAACTTAAACCAACAGATTATCATCGTCAAGACAGAATATTTAAGGCTTATTGCAGTATTAAAAATATGTGAAGAATCACGTGACTGTCATAACATTTGTACAGAGAAATGTTTTTAAGAACGATGGCTCCTTTGCCCTCCTCTCCCAAAGTAAGATTTAATGCGCACTGATGTCTGAATGACTAACGTCTCCATCGTAGCTGAAATTATTTAAAAGCTTTTTCTACCCTCTCTATTATTTTGGCTTGATTTCAAAGTTTTAACAACACACGGTGTCTCTTTGATTGTTTAGAAGGGAGGCTTTCATTCAAATGCACACATAAATGAGGCTTACACCCTCCACAATGCAGGCATATGCATTCACACACGTACGATATATACAAATACAAGTGAAAACACAGATGCAAAAACATATTTAGTCTATAAAAATAACACATTTCAGTGTCAGGGTGTAGACATGAAGTTCAAATCTAATTCTCCATGTGTTGAGTGATATAGACCACATAGGAAGCCAATGTTTCTGCTTTGTATCCATGCTGAATCACAAAAAGTCAAACGAAAAGCCCACACATACCGCCAGCTAATGCATCATGCACACATCGTGTGCTCGTTCCTGTATACATTCATTTTGGTGTGAAGTACACAATAAACAGGTTTCTCCCACACACACTTGTCTGCTATGTTTCCTGATATGATTATGTTTTAACGCAGCTGCTTCTGTTTTTGTCTGAAATTATGTTGTTTAGCTCAGATTTTAGTTTAAATGTGTGGCTTGCGAACTCGTTCCAGGTTATATCTGTGGTCGTGGCATGATGGTCTGTCTGCAATAGGAATAATTCTGTGACATGCTAATTACAAAAACAAGTAAAAATCACACGACTTGCAGCCTTGGAAATTTAAAAATCAGAACCACATCGGCTAGTTATAGAGCCAACGTGTGATCGTGAAAAAAGCCGCTGTGAATGCTCAAAAAGAATCAAGGCTATTGAACTGTCCAATCACGATATTTGCAGGCCGCATTGACCATACATGTAACTACATTTCAAGGGACGTGCACAACAGGTTACACCGCAGGTTACAGTGTAGGATTTCAGAGAGGTTTCGCGGTTATGATGTGGCTACGGTGTAAATTTCCTGTGGAATCATAAATCCCCAGTTAGCGACGCAAAATTTGTAGATGAAGTGTTAAAAAAATACCTTTAAAAACAAATACATTGGAGAGTACTGGAAAGAGCTTGTATACCTCAAAACTATACTTTGATTAGGTTTGAACCACTTCCTCCAAAGGCAATCAGCCCATTAAGTGGTCACTATGAGTTATTTTTAGTTATTACTACCATAGAAATAGGTAGTAGGGGTCCTCCACCACCTCTGTTATCAACTCATTTAATAATGTTATGGGTGACTATAGAGGATATAAGGACTATACTCCCAATCAACCCTCATTATTTGGTTAGGTTTAGATACTGAAATTACAGTTTAAAATTACAAATTTCAGTCAAAACCAGCAGAGAATTTCTATCCACTTTTTCATTCAGCACATCAAGAGGTTGCCTACATAACCTGGGTGATATTGACCATTGAAATTAAAGCTTTGGCTGTCTTCCTATTCATTTAGTTGCAGGTTTTAAATTAACTGCCTGGATTGGTTTCAAGTATTTTCTCCTGAGGTTCCAGATTTTTTTCTATCACAACTTTGTTTACAATATCTTTATCAATGATCAGAATGGACAATATGCCTACTGGCCTACTAGCATGTAGCGTGTCCAAAGCAAAGCATTAGCTGATAGTGGTCCTTAACCTGGTTGATAACATTCAAAGCAAGTGAATAGATAATTCACGTATAATATTTTATACAACAAAATGTAAAAGGACTAAATTGCTCAGTTTTGAGCAATTTAGTCCTTGAGTTTTGAGTTTTGAGTTCTGCTCCTACTACTTGGAGAATTATGTCAGAAACTGATATAATCAGCTTGCAGGAAATGTTCTTCCAGTTCCTCTAATGGGCATTAGACATTATATTTAAGCATTTGTGTATCCAAGAAAATGAGACTTCTCACTACATTTCACAAGAAACTGTGCAAAGCATTACTGGAATCATTAATGCTGGTACTTCACTCCACAGCCTACAATCTGATTGGCAGCGATACACAGAACAGAGGAAGACAACAAGCCAACAAAAAGCAAAAACTGTGAAGCTCACTCATTAGAAATAATATTTCTGAGGGCCACGTACATCCAGGAAAATTAATATTGAAAGAAAGGAAGACGTAGAGGAAAAATATGCTAAAAAGATATCATTTCATGATGTATTTTAATTTAAAGAAAGCAATGATGAGAGGAAATAACCTGATATGAACCCGGATTTCTGCCACATTTATCAAATATCAGATGTTTCCTACAGGGAGATTCCTGACCACCCGACCGCCAGTTTTACAACATGACTCACAGATATTAGAGAGGTACGTTTACACCACTATCTCGGAAAATATCTGGTACACCGAAGAACTTATCATATTCTTGATACAGCAACCAACATGTTTGTAGAAGTTACAGCTGCCCATTAGGAGCCGGCAGTGGAGAACATGTTCCCGTAACATCTCTTATCACATTATAATTACCGGATTTGTTTGTGGTAGGTTTTGGATCCGATGCAAACAGAGGCCACACAGCCATTGGGACGAAAGAGGAAATTTAGTACTTAATAGAAATGTCTGTTTCCGCCATAAAAAACAGAGGACTAGATGTCTAAGAAAATACAAATCTTCTCTTGTGCCACATGTCCCCTTAGAAAGAAAGAAAATCCATGCTGGCTATCTGACATACTCAGTACGTTAAAATAATAATAATAAATGAAGCAATACCTTTTATTACTTAAAAAAACTCCCTGGAGAAGATAACTCAAAAATAATGTAAACTATGAGTTACATTATTTTTGTGTTAGCTGCATAGCATGCCCTCATTGTTGCATGATTACCATTTTACACAATAACATTTTTAAAAAATATCAGACACACATTGGGTCTTTCTTTTAATCTTTTTTCCATAAACACCATCCCAAAGAGAACTTTGCGCTGATCTGCACAGTGATTCTCCTGCACAGGTACAAATAGAAGCTACAGGGCTTAAAACCCCGACTGCTCGTCACTAATTTGTTGAAGGCTCTTGCAGCTTGGTTAGGGCTTTGACATCATTCAGGTTTCTTCTCTGCTAGCTTTGTGTTAGTGTGCTGTCTTTGCAGATGTTTGCAAAGAATTTCTGTCACGTTGGCCGCATCAGATAGATGTGTTTGTCTTAGGTGCACATTTATGCACTCTTCATGTTCTTTTCCTTTTGTCAGTGCAAACTAAACTAATTTATTGACCACTTTAGCATCATCTGATTATACAGGATAAAAAAAAAAATACAATAGAGTTTCAGCTTTCATTTTATGAAGTTATAAATTAGATTAACTTAGATTTAGAAACAAGACCACATCTCACCCTAATTAGATTTCCTGTTTAAACTGCTATATAGGCTTGTCTAATCCTTTTCTGTCCCATTTGTCTCAGTTGTCACAATCCTCACCCCAAACTCTGTTTTTCATTCTGTTTTTCTCAATACAGGAACAACAGGAGGATCTCACCGAGGCATGCTGCCTCACTAAAATTCCCTTGGAGGGTTCTTCAACACATAGAGGCTTACAAGCTTTCAGCAAACTTCATCCTCTTGACCCTGTCATCTCTGATCCTCGTGGCCATATTAGTCATTTTAATCCATTTGTAAATATAAATGATGTGGGGGTTTTGCAAATTACATGTCTGATAGTTGCAAGTCAGGAATATCCAAAAGTTCACATCAAAAATTAAACACAAAGACTCACTCAACATAGTACAATGCTGTAGTTAACTGTCTATGATTTTTTTTTTCTAAAGGCATTAGGGGCTACCATCATGCATCATGATGCACACATCGTGTGCTCATTTCTGGATACATTCATTTTGGTGTGAAGTACACAATAAACAGGTTTCTCCCCCACACACGTGTCTGCTATGTTTCCTGATATGATTATGTTTTAACGCAGCTGCTTCTGTTTGTGTCTGAAATTATGTTGTTTGGCACAAGACAGCACAAGAGTGCTGTTCCCCAAAACAGAGGAAACATGAACGATGGTAATAATCCCACCAAGACTTATTCACAGAAAAACTGACAGAGAAATGAAGATGTAGAAGGCACTTTGCCCACTAAGATCAGATAAAGTGGAAACCATGCCTTTCTCAAGGTCATGTGGGTTGACAGAGACAGTGGTCAGTTTATTATTGACATGATGTTAGCTAAAAATAATCCTGTAATCCTGGTTATTGTTGGCATGCCCATAAGAAGGAGGCAGGAGTGATGCAGATGACTCTGTAGGATTTGTTTGCTTTTAGTAGCTCATCAGCAACAAATCTTACCAAGAGAGGAAAACACAGTCCATATGTCTATGCTTCATTAAAGGAACGAAAATTGAGTATAATTCATTTGTTTGCTTGTGTGTGTTCCTGGGCGCAAAGCATGCATGTAAATGCACATAAAAATGTGCATAATTTAACATGAAACAGGAGGAACATTAAATGATTAAATGTATGAGCAGCTGCTGGTGCATAAAAAAGGAGACCCGCTTGTGCGCCATATGCTGCATATTCAAATTACACATATAATCATCGGCTCGTGTTACATTTTTCTTTCCTCTTTTCCTGTTCCAATTACTTTTCTCTTTATGTTTTTGTCAGGTGTCACAGATTACTGGCATCAAAGAAAGAATAGGACTTGGTACAGATATATTTACCTAA
>VOQK01003811.1:11768-27467 GCA_015052645.1 Benitochromis conjunctus | reverse complement strand
TCTGTTTTTACATGGCTGTATTTGTTTTTAACATGCGCTACATAACAGGATGGACCACCTTTCTTACGGTTAAGGTAAGAAGCAGTGTCACAGGTGTAGTGAAAACTTTCCCTGTGTACTTCGTTATAGAAGCTTATGTAAACCTGTGTTTATTATTAGGCAGGCTGGAAGTTTGAATAGTACAAACTGCTCCGCTCGCTAAGGTGCGTGTGACAGTGAGATCACTGTTTATTATTCTCATGTCGGAAGGCTGACTCGAGACGCGAAATACGCATATATGCCATTCGCGTTGGCAGTATTTTTGATCGATTCCTACAGAGCTAGCCACTTAGCTGAAAGCTAAATGTCAACTGGAGCTTTTAGCTCATTACCAGCTAGCAAGCAGCTAACGTTAGCAAACAAAGGCAGTGGGCAGGAGGGGTTTGCCTGACACAGACCTTTGCTAGCTCGTCAGCTACCCGTTCTGGAAAATTATTTTACCCTCGACAGGTAGCGACAACTGTTGCTTTGAGTTGTGGCTAGCGTCAGCCTCCTGATAAGGTTATCCCTTCGTTCATAATCCTTGTTTGGTTGACTTTCGACCTCAGCCCTGTTGCTCCACTCCCCACCCAGCTCACCTGCTTCACGGACGGGCTGAACTGGAACTCCCCAGCCTCTTTCAGATCCAGCCAGATCATCGGCATGCGGGGGACCGCCTCCATCGCGGCCGAATCTACACGGAGCTGTCAGTCGGTGCAATGTCAAAATCCCGCTGGCGAGTTTGTGGACATTAACGGTTTTCCTGAAGATAGCTTTTCCCCCCCCAAACAACTGTGTCATGTATCCATTTACACTTCAACCGGAAACTGGGAACACACGTGACGTAGGCCTTCGATATGCTTGCAAGCGTTTCTGGGAAATGTAGTTATTGAAAAAACTAGATTTACAAATCACACTGGAAAGCAGCTGAAGTATCCCCCCCGAAAAAAAAGTCGTTGGCATTTTATAATTTTATAATACATCCAGCGACTTATATTGCAATACCAGGACATTTACTATGTATTTTATTCTGAAGTTAGTTTGTAATTTCCAATAGTTAAAATAGATACAACAGAACAAATGGAGATTTTAAAGGAAGGAATAAAAAAATTATAATGCCACCTTGTCTACATTTTACAGGAAATGACTAATACTTTCCTACGTTATAAGTGCACGGAGTGATGCAAATGACAAGTTGCAAGCTGTGAAGTGCTCCTGAACAATTACACCTTATTTAAAACATTGATAACTAAATATTTAATAGGAAAAATGCAAACCCATTATAATTAATTTTCTTGTAGAGGAAGAAACTAGAAAGATACAAATTGCCATAGCAAGTGTGAAACTCTCTCTTCTGAGGAGTATTTTGTTATATGAGCTCCAAAGAAATACAAAGAAATACACCTACATCAAGTTCTGTCTGTAAACAGTGTCACCTTTTTAAAAGGTTTTTCAGGGAATAGTGGCAGTTTTTGAAGGCACTGTGTATTTGTGGCATCTTCACACAATGTCTGCATTTTAAAATAAGTAGAGAAATTGGAGCTTTTATCTTTTTAAAACAGCAACATCCAGGATAATTTATATTTATGAATTAAAGGACTGCTGCTAATGAAATTGGGCAGACCCATCTCCTCTCCTAAAGTAAAGCGGACTGTGTGCATGAAAGTTATGATCATTTACAGTTCAGTCATAAGATGAAAGAAGTTCTTTTGGAGTGGAAATTCAACAAAATATTACTGAAAGTAGTATGACAGCGTATAAGTCATAGGAATTACTCCGGCTAAGGTTCTACACAAATATTTACCTACATTACTGCAGCCACCAGCCTTGAAGTACTTGTTAAACCAGTAAAGGTGCACTCAGTGTCACGTAACGTCATGAGACCTGCATTTTGTGGCTATTAAGGAGATTTTACACATCTGAGAATATAAGTCAGAAACATATATTGATTTATGCTGGCTTGTTTTGAAACTACTGCATGTACTGGAAGAAGCATGGGCCCTGGCACTTAAACCAATGATATGCCATTGATCAGGCCAGTATGGGGTTTTGTTGTATTCTACTTCTCAAGACTTTAGTAAAGACAGCTTCATTCTTTTTTTCCTTTTAATAAATATAACAAACAAAAAGGAAAGAGGGTTAAAAGTCAGAGAAATTGTGGAAGTTACTGAGACTACCACTGCTTTTAAGATAAGTGTGATCATTTTATGTTTTGATGGATTTTATACATATTTATCTGATACTCACGTCAGGTCAGGAGGTAAGAAGAGCCTGGTATGGATGCTTCCATCCATTTTTCCCCGCCCCCTTTAGCTAAAATAACTTGTATGGAGCACAATTATGTTCAAAACAGTGAAAGTACTATGTTGTCAACAATATTATTGCATCCATTATGTCCTCAGCTGCAAAAAAAACAACAGACAAACAAAATCCCAGACCTTTTGGACATGACAAAAAAAAACAAATTTAAAAAATAATAAATAAATGTAATCTTCTGTAACCATCTTGCGTGTTTGTTTCTTTTAGCAACGTCACCCTGTGCGGAAACCACCTGTCTTTATATGCGCTCATCTACAGAAAGTTGTTATCATGTTCTCTTTATTCTTCTTCTGGCCTCTGTTGTGTTTTTCCTTTTCTTACCGCCAGAGTGCACTGTGTGCTTCTGTACAGAACTGCGTCAGAGTATCAACACCGAAGACATGCCGAAAACGACGGCACCGCACTGGGAGGCTCCGCACGGCCACGGGGAGGTGGCCGAGCTCCTGCTGGGGTGCGGCGCAAACGTCCTCTCCCACAGCGAGATCGACATGATGGATGCCAGGAACACTGAGCTGAACATACTGCTACAGGTGGGTGGATGGATGGAGGTGAGGACGCAAAGAGAAAGACTGTGAGGGACAGAGAGACATCCAGACAGTTAAGAACAGGAAAGCGTAAGGACAGTGTAAGAGAGTAAGGAGTCAGTAGAAAAGACAGATAAAGGATATTGAAGAAAAGTGGGGTGAATACAGACATAAATAATGGTGAGATAAAAGGGTGAAAGAGGCATGATGGGAAGGTGAACAAAGCAGGCGAAGATGGCATTGTAAAGATGAGGGGGGACTTAATAAAGAGGGACCAAAGAGATATAAGGACATAAGGAGAAAGATAGGTTGAAGACAGAAAAGCTGAGGCAAGTCAAGTTAGGTCATCTGGGTTTCTGGCAGCCTCTCAGACACATAACATTTTGGGACAAGGTTATTAAACAAGATAAGGGAACAGGAGACGTTGAAAAAGACAGAAAATGACCAAGCACATTTCAGCCAAGGCAGGTAAAAAATGAACACAGAGGGGAGAGCGAGATGGACAGATAGATGAAGGCGGAAAGGCAAGGAGACATGGATGGATAAATGAGGGGCCTGTGAGAGAGGAGGGAGGGAGAAAGATGGACAGAGATTATAGCGACAGCAAAACAGAGAGGAGGGATGAGGAAGAGGAGAAATGGTGGAGCCGGGGATATTAACAAAAAAGGCTGATGGAGGAGGACGAAAAGTCAGAAGACTGTGGGACTGCAGGCGCCAAACATGTTTGCATGGGCCCCCTGTGATTTCCAAAATACGTCTGATGTTTTCTAAGTGAGACTAGCGAAGCCCCAGTTTGACTGGCGTTGCTATGGTTTCAATAGCCATGCAGCCTGTGTCTGTCAGATGTTGCCGACTGTTTTTTACCATAACACCCACATTAAGACACCATTTCACAACAGACAGGATTAGACCCAGTATTTGAAAACGCAAAGAATTTACAGAGATTATTGAAATAACATTTAAATGATTGTGGATTATATTAAAATGGGTGGACACAGACACATTTGGAGATTTTAAAAGGCCCACGTGCTCTCCTACCAAGGTTTTACATAATTGAGGTGTGTGGGGGCTCTTAGGCGATACGTAGGAGGCTCTAGTTATCATTAGATAACTTATCTCCCTTATCAGGACTCTTCAGCTAGCCAGACTAGAGATAGTAGGGCCTCGAGCAAAAGCAATGGATGACCCATGCGACACGGTTGCATACAACAGGGCACTGATACAGAACGTGTTTATGAAACATAAACACCCACGAGGAGGGAATTCATGACTTCGTGAAGGATGAATCACTGTAAGTGCACATTATACGGACACGTGTTCATCATCTAAAGTTAACTTTAACTAGGGGATTTTTAAGGCGTGCCACAAATTTTTTTTTTTTATCATGTCCAGAGAGCACAGACACTCTCTCTTTTCAAGTGGTATGCACATGTCACTATCAGATGAGGTGCACTGAAGTCAGACAGGATTCATTAATAGCATGATTTCCTTTTTTGCAAAAGAGAATGTCTTACAATCAATAAAATGCTTTCTTTTTAATCATAGGCACTTGCTATTCTTCATTTAAAAAAAAAAGTATTGTCAAATTAAATCATCAAATAGATTTTAATATTAGACAAAGATGACCCACATAGCTACAAAGTGCAACTTTTAAATGATTATTTCTTTTGGTAAGGGGGAAAAAGCTATCCCGACCTTTGTGAAAAAGTAATTGCCCTCTAAGCCTAATAACCAGTTGTGCCACCCCTGGCAGCAAGGACTGCAATCTCTCAGTGCATACATTCAGGGTCTGTGCAGTTTGCCTAGACTTGTGTACATCCCTGTCCTTGATCAGATTTGTTGAAAAAAAAAAAAATGCAGATCCTTTGAGATTACCCTCCTCTATGCCCAAAGGGTTTATATTTTTCCAGTGTCCTGGTGCGAGGCACCGCAGGACATCTGCAGAGACCTGTCCATGTCTTGACTGGTCAGAGCTGTTTTGGTGACACACACTATCTGAAAGATGGTTTGATTTGGGGGCAGATTGGTCTGCAGACTATTAGTAAATGCAACACAACTTAATTTTACCAAATTGAAAACCACCAATTCCTTGTATTTTTGCATAGGACAGCTTACAGAACCAGGTACAACTACATCTACATCATCATCCATGCTGGTGGGCTTGTCAACATTTCAGAACTGGTCCTCCACTTCCAGCAAGATCATGGCATGTACACAGTGTTATATGTGAAAAGACACCTAACAAGACTTATCTCAAGAGACAATAAATCATCTCTGACAACAAACAAGAAACAAACATTAAAAGTTACTCAACAGTAACTGACAACTGCTAAACAGAACATTCAAGAATAATGTGACAACATCAGAAAATGTTCTTGGAAGGAAACACTTTCAACAGCTAACATTCATTTAGAGCAGCAATCTTTCGCTTACACCTGTGAGAATAGAAGAACATCAAAAATGTTAGTATGCACAGCTTAATCCCTTTTTCCCTTTGTGGTTGTGCAACAGTTTGGCTTTGTTTCATTTTTGTAAGGCAGCAAAGTGCTGGAGTGGTCCTTTGTGGTTGTTATCTAACAAAGCTAGCCAACTGTTGTCTTCAGACAAGTTAGAGAACACTGTGGCTGCTGAGCCGGTGGAAATAATTCTTCAGCATGGATGCACAATGGTAGGCAAAGGGTCATCTCTATACTGGTGAACCAGCAACCAGGAGCCAGCAGCCAGCAGCCGTGGGCCAACAGTTCACCCTCACCCAGAGCGAGTGGGCTATTTATGTGTTCAGTGTTTCTAAATACTGATTAGGAGGTAAGGGAGATCAGACATGCACTGAAATTATAATAATTGTATATAGTTTTTGGTCAGCTCTTCTGGTAAAAAAAAAAATACTATAACTAAAAACTCAAAAAACAAAAGACGGTGCAATTAGTGGATTAAAACGCGATAACTGTTAAACACATTAAAATGTGACACTATGGAAAATGCAAGCAAAATAGAGAAACTGATACAGCATACCAATCTCTCAGTGATGATTCCCAGTAGCATGTCTGACAATCTCAAGGTGACATTCACTTTAAAGTGAGAGTGAGAAAGCTTGTCTACTTTCTTTTTTTAAAGGAAAGTAAAATTCAGCATCTTAGAGTTCAAAGACTAATTGTTACAAAATATTTTCATCCCTAAAGGGGATCATGCTCTGAAAGAGGTTAAGAATTACGGGTACATTATATACTTTTTTCCCCAGAAGAATAGGATGCAGGTTTCTGGTAATACTTTATGTTAAAGCTTTATTCCTGCAGAAGTCAACAGATCAATAAGCTGAAGGAAAAAGTTGTTTCATTAGTGTTTCACACTGAGTCTGCAGAAGAAGCAGTGGGCAGACTTTTAATGAGCTTCATCATTTAATCACATCAAGATGACTCGTCATTTTAAAACCGCCAAATAAATGAGAGCTTAAAGTTTTGTAATATTAATGGCTCCTTCTCTACAAAATGCATCTAGAATTTACTGTTTTACAAAGTTACATAGGAGCAAAACCAGTTTTGTGAGGCTACTTGGTGAGCTAACCTAAAGTTAAACACCTACTAGTCAGGTAGGAAAGAAAAGGCTCCATAACTATGTGAAAATGTAATTTTCAGGTTTTATTTTTTTTTATTTTTCTGTCAGGATTTGTGATAAATGATGTCAGAGTGATATGCCAGGCAGTGTACTGTATGGACAAATATAATATTGAAGCAATTACTGTAAGAGCACTTCATCTGCTCTTATCATGATGACCTATATCAAGCAGATAGAAGCTCAATGTTGCACTCAAGGACACTTCAACAGAACGCACAACAGTTTATCTTCATTGACCTTTGTTCTGGAGTACCCTCCTCCATCTACATAGCCACCATAATATCGATTTGATTTTAATGAGAACTGGACAGATCAACATATTTTGGAAATGAAAACTACATTCAGTAAAGAATGTGGAGGTGTCAATAACTGCATTTCTTCAAATGGTCACTTTAGGCTGGCTCCAAAACTTTCCATAGATTCCCATGATAAAATACCAAACTTTCCAGCAGAAATTAATATCCTGAAAAGAATTTATATAATATATAGAATTTAAATTTAATTAAGATTTAACCCAGACACGAAGGCTTTCCATACCAGATTGGCTGAGCCCTGGAGTGCGGAGATGGGAGTAGGGACTTTAAATGTAGATACACTATAGGACATTAAATGGCCTATAGTGAGTTGCATCTGAGACTGGACACTAAGGAAGGAGAAAATGACATATTAATATGCACATCAGAGAGGTATTAATAGAAAGGATGTGCAGCAGGTTGGGGGGGGGGTTAAGTATAGAGATGGAAATGTACTAACAATTGAAGTGAGCTCTGTGTAACACTAAAGAGGCAAGGAGTAGAGATAGTGAAGGCAGATGAGTTTAAATAGCTGGGGTCAACCTACAGACGATGCACGAGAGGTGAAAAAATGAACGACGACCACAGAGAATATTCATGAATGTACTAAATGAGGACATGCAGAAGGCTGACGTCACAGTGGGTGACGATGGAACAGGCTGAGATGGAGGCTAATGATTTGCTGTGGTGACCCCTAAAAGATTAAGGCTTAAAGTTATGTGGAATAAAGGGCATGGTGGCTGCTATTTAATCTTGTTAAGTTTTTAATTGAAAGTAAATGTTCATTATTGCCACGAAGTACATGTGGTTTTAAACCTGTTGGTCTCAAGTCCAATATAGCACCCCGTTCAGTACCACTTACATTTTGGATACACCTTGCTAATCAAGCTAGCTACTCAGCACTAGCATTAGCAGAAAACCCCCAAGTTCTACTTCCTAATCTAAATGTGACATATGCATTTGTTATGAGGAGATTTGTTAAGTCTCAGATTGGACCGATGACTATAAAATTGATAGTGCAAGCCTAATTAACAATGAGTTTAATGGGAGACAAATTTGCACTGTGAAAAATGAACTTCTTTTGGATGATGACTCTTGGGACTCCTGGGCTAATTTTCTTTGACGCTTTGACAGTTTTAATCGGTCTCCTGTGAGCTCTGGCATGAACAATCCTAAAATGGCTGGAACAAGAAACATTTATTTTCTAATTCCAGTTACAAAGTTATTTCTGAAAGTTGCTTCTGCTTTGCATTCACTGTTCATGTGTCCTACAAAGGTCTCCACGCTTATGAGCCATTATGTGCAAGTGAAATTTATGTAAATTGTTTTGTACAACAGCCAGTAGAAGCATTTATATTCCCAGCTGCCCTTGTGAAGCTCTCCCATGGTCTTCGGTAATGACTGTCATTACACTGGGCAGCTCTTAGACATCAACAGTCAGTCATAGTGGTGAAAAATACCATTGCACGCAGCTCCCTGTTAGCAAAACTCTTGAAATGTGTGCAGAAAAAGGCTCAGTGGGAGTGAGGGCTGGTAGTTGATGTGATGTGTGTTCCTGAACAGCTGTCTTGCTCTGATGTACTTTGAGGAGGGAAGCAGATTGCAGCTGACATGTAACTGACAAACCAGCTCCAGACTTTTACCAAGACATGGGAGATGGAATCACATCTCTGCATCGCACACAGTCTGTCAGTGCTTTTCAAATTGTATCCTTAAAAGCTTATTATGGCCTGGTACCTTACTATGTTATGGTGCTCTGAAGGCTATGTGAGCTCTCTCATAGCTTGACATCACCTGATAGGTGCCCCCAGGCTGGCCCAGAGTGACCAGGAGTAACAGTGCTTCATCAATCAGGGCCCTGAGGCTCAAAATGACCCGCCTGAGGAGATCAGCTATCCTTGAATAATAGAACCACCGCTTAAAATGCAGCCATGAGTGGAGATTTTTAAAAACATATTTGATGTTATTGGATGATTAAAAACAGTTTTATAAGATTTGTGTTTTCTACACAATGAATCCTCATAACTTCTAGTAATAGGTTACAGTTGAGATTTGTGTACAATATTCACACCACCCTAATTTAACCATACCATAATTTAATATTAATTTAATATCAAACAATAATTTCTATGGAGGGCTTCAATAAATTTCCTTTGTGTGCAGGCTGTAATCAGCTGCCCTATGCTGCTGCTGCTGTTGATACTTTGAGGTTTGCTGATCTTTATGAATTTACACAACTGAATTCAACAACATGTAAGCAGAAGTTTCACAGGCTGTCTTGGATGATTTCCATTCACTACACTGGCATTATAGTGTTAATACTGTCTCTCTGTATAATACCGTATGTGGTTGGTATAAAGGTTGAATTCGGTGACTGAATCTAAGCATCATCAGCTTGAATCCAAATTCATCTGCGCTACACTTGATGTAATCCAATTCTGGCCATGGACACCTCGGCCACTGGGCACCAGTCCAACTCAGTTCTTTATGGTAATTTCATCTTAGTACAAAAATCTAAAACCTGTTTATCCTGCACTAAACTTATACTAAAGAGTATTTGCATGCAAGTACACAGTAACGCTGATGGTTATGCAGGATCTTTCACAATATCAAAAGCGTGACTTCACATCATTCTCAGATCTAAGATCGACCCGGCCCACTTTAATCCCTGAATATAGTGCTATAAATGAAATACATTAAACCTAAAGCAACAAGCCTGTTCTGAAAACCAAAGGAGCTGAGAGTGGAGACATTTGGGTTAAAATGAAGGGAGTAAAAGTAAAAAGTAAATACTCAAAGTACAGATACCTGAAAAATTCTACTTGAGTGCAATAATAAAGTATTTGTACTTTGTTGTTTCCCACCTCTGGTCATATCATATATTAACACTGAGTATATGTGTGATCCCCTGTTATCTGCTGCATGTGAGAAAGCACAACTTCTGAGAAGGTGCCTCCTTGAAATTACAATACTTACATGTCAGCATTTAGCTCTTTTCTACAGCATTGGGACCACTGTTAAAATGGCTTTTCTTCTTCTTTTCTTGCAATGTAGTTTGGTAATCGCTCTGCAAACAGCTGCTCTTGTTACTGCTAAGTCACCTCTGCCCCTTTTCTTTTTCAAGTGAAGAGTCTCACAGAGGCAACAAACAGGCAGGATATTTAGAGGAGAAAGCTATTCCTCAAAGGCTTATTCACTGGAAGTCAGAGTCAAGCAGGTGGCAATTTTATCAAATACCAAGTGGGGACCTGCTGGGATAAAAAATAAAAGGCTAGTGTTACGTGTTAAAACTTGCAGTTCCCCCCGGTGGCCACGTGAGGAAGGGTCCCAAAGAAAGACAATCCTCATAGACCCCCGTACTAAAAAGTTTAACTTCAGCTCTGAAACTGACGTGTTCACGGCCTGGTACACCGGGTGATGATTTGAGTTTGTTCTGCAGCCACAGGAGTTGATCACCTCGTAGTCAGCCATGAACTTCAGTGTACCAATGTATACTAGAGTCAAATGTGAGGCCATTTGTCCATTACCTAAAGCTTGACCAGTTATCCCAAACACATCAAAGAATCTCCAACAGAATGGCTGAAAACAAGAATCAAGGTGTCGTAATGACCCAGTCAGAGTCAAACCCCAACCTTAACCTGACTGAAAAGCATGGACCTTAAGAGAGCTGTGCATAAATGAAACGTCAATGAACTGAACCAACGTTGTAAAGATGAATGAAACAAAGTTTATCCATAACAATGCAGACGATTAATACATTCCTACCAAAAATGATTACTTCAGTTTATTGCTGCTAAAAGTAATTCTGTGAGCTTCCGATTCGTTGGGTGAACTTATTCACAACATTGTCTGTCAAAACGTTATCCTTCAGACTCCACCCTCTGGTCCAAATATCCATTTTTATTTTAAGTAAAATAAATAAATAAAGCAGTCTCTGCTTGCAACCAAAGAAAAAAACAAAAAAGAAAAAAACACCCCTTTCCCATTGGTGGAAAAATGTACCGTGTCCACCAATCAAAGAATTATATGGCAACATGTTTCATTTGGTTGTTTAGGAAGAGGGAGAAGTTTTAGGAGTGACGGCGGTGAGCGGGAGCGAGCGAAAGAAAGAGAGAGAGATTTGGGATGTGTGTTTGGAGTGTGTAGTTAGTGTGTAGTATAGTCAATAGTTTTGTTTTGTGTGTCAGAACGATGAGGCGACTGCTGAATGTCACAGTTGCTGCCAAAAGCCACCAAAGGCAGACTGCAGTATAAACGCTGTCTTCCAGGTGGAAAACAGGAGGCGTGATACACCTCCTGCTGTCAGGCCTGCAGGTATCAGGCTTGTGATGTGCTCCTTTGTCTTATAGTGGACAGAAATTATTTTTTGGAGTGGCACAATTTGTGTGGCATCTTATTTGATGCAGAGCACCTGATTGTTCTGTAAATGGTTCGAAATATTTATTTTAAAAAAACACCTTGGCTGCATTTTTAGGTAAATAGCTGCATTTAACTTTGCTGTTTGCAAAACTTGTGCATAGGTTTTTAAAATTTACAATTTATATATGCTTTTCAAGTTATGAAAATGATTTGTGAAATATGTTTGTGGTTTTTACAGTGACTTTTTTTCTGATTTTACATCAATTGTGTTAATACAGTATGTCAAAATGTAAAAATAACAGTAAATTTAAACATGTGAGGTCGTGCTGAAAAGAATGATACCAAACAAGGCAATGCAAATAGTTTTTAAAGGTGAAATGTAGAAGTAAAATCAAAAGTAATCAAAAACAGCCAATTATATTATGGACCCAAGTAACGCTATAGTTACTTTTCCTAGTAATTCGTTACTTTTATAATGTTGTAACTCGGTTACTAACTTAGTTACTTTTTTGAAGAAGTAACTAGTAACTATAACTAATTACTTTTTCAAAGTAACTTGCCCAACACTAGTGAATACACCCAACACTGACACACAGTGTCAGCCATTTCAGCTTATAAATGCCAAAGCTGGGCTTGGAAACTGAAAATCTTCTATTACATTGTCTTATCATTTTTGTTTTTTTGTGCTTTTGTTCCTTTTGCCGTGTTTCTTTTATTCAGCGCTGTAACTAATGATCGCTTTCATTAGTTAGCTTTATGCAGAATAACTGATGATGCATTAAAGAGTGACAAGTTGACAATTCAGTTTCATCAGGGTGACATGAGAGGCTAATATGTGCCTGAAATTGATCCTCTTTGCCATCAGTGCTCCCTGATCTCACGCACTATTTGTCAATGAGATAGGCGACAGGCTATTGTAAAGGTCACAAGCTCTTGAAAAGAAAAGGAATCACAGCAAAATCAATTATGCAGTATCACTAATCCATGGCCTTATGTCCTCTTGCACCGCTACTTCCATTCACATGGGAACAATTCCTTCCAACCTGTTTAGAGACCATTAAATTAACTGGAGGCTGAATAGTGAAATGGGGCATTTGGGGAGGGAATGAATTCAGCATAAGGCGTCTGAGCGTGCAGAGCAGAGAATTAAAATAATTCAATTATCAGTGGCTTTCTTTAATATGAGTCATGTTGCATAAAGCATGACTGTAATATTGATCCATAATGGCTCATGTTCCCTGCCACTGCTCCCACTTGCTGTGTATGGGTGTGTTTCGATTTGATTTTAATCTTTGTTTGGTATGAGCTAATGAGATTTCAGAGATAGAAAATGAAGGCTTTCATTCCAAAATAATGTGTTTCTATTTTGGCTATGGTTCGAAATGATCAAAATGTCAAACCACTTGGGCGATGCTAATAACTGTCTTGGGATAAGCAGAGGTTTTAAAAAGACTAATATCTCTGGTAGAAGGCAAGAGTCAGTAATTTACCAATGATGGCTCTTATATCCGTGTTTCCTACAGCCATGTAATCTTCACTTCTCTGAGCTTCTTGTATAACAAACTGACTTCCCTCTCTTTCCAGCATGCATTGTACAAGAGAAGTGTTGTCTGAGCAAAGGACGCATGCTTAGTTCTGCCTTCTCGTTAGCAGCTGCAATCAGCCAAAGGTGGCATCCATCGCACTGTTATGTATTATAACACAAGCAAACTGTGAAAAGGTTACAATAAAGACGTAGGTTGACTCTTACATAATAATTCAAAAAGCACAGACTGCACATTTCAGCTCAGTGCGATCAGCTCCCGTTTAAAATTCTGATCCGCTTCAGCTCTGCTGCCCTCCCTTAAAAAAAAAAAGACTGTGGATGTGTCATATCAGCAGAATTAATAACGAACACAACAGATGTCTAAGTTATATTTACTTGCAAACAGAATCACACCCGAATCTGTCCATGGCTTGCTTCAGTGTGAGGAATGATGCAGGTTTTTCAAGGTGGTTTGCAGCAGATGATTGCATATCAACATATTCAGTGTTGGTGTCAGAGGGAAGATTGTTATTCTGTGAGGCATTCTGGAGGGTCTCGGCTCAAAGAGCAGCCTGCGCCTGGAGCCCGGAGACTACTCTGTGTGTGTGTGTGTGTGTGTGTGTGTGTGTGTGTGTGTGTGTGTGTGAGACAAAGTGTCTGGGTTCACAGAAAACCATTCGAGACACCTGCCGGCTACCACTGCCAGCTGCTGATAAAACAGGGAAAAGAATGTGTTTGGCCTCCAGCACGTTTGCCTGCCTTTGAAAGGGCAGGAAAGGTTGGACGAATGGTTACCTCACCCATTTATTATTTGTAATTTTTTTTGTCTGTTCTTAACACCTGACACCTTTTCTGGACAGAAAATGAACCCGATGAAATAAAACACATAAAAAGGCAGTTGTGCACTGTGATCACTTTTATTACAAAACGGACGTCAGGCTCCTGGCGAAAAACAGATCGAAACAAAAGGCTCCAGTACAGACAGGAAATAGCTGCTTGAGTAACTGACCCACAGCTACAACATCAGGATTAAAGCACTTCACAATTTATCATGCACGGAGAGGACACTCTGCAGGAAGTACATGCGGTGGAAAAAAGGGAGGGACAAAAAAACACGCTACCTCAGCACAACATTGCAACATTTGCATTAGGTAGGAAAAGGCCACAGCAGATCACAAGAACGTCACATGTCGTCAAAAGGGTCACAGTTCACTTGCCGTCACGGGCGGGAACATGACAGACCAGTAGCACAGCAAAATGTGTAATAGCTACACTGGCTCACAGTGCAAAACATGTTAGCTTTACAGTAAAGGCTGTAAAAATGTGAGATGCCTCAATTCTTGTTTTTTCTTACTCATCCTTCTAGCAACATTAAATGGAAACGGGGTTTTCTAGCATGTGTCGTCAAATGTCAAAGTGTGATCTTTTCATAAATGTCGTCAAAATGTGACCGTAAAGAAAAAAGTGATGGAAAATTTGAAGTAAGCACAGAAATAATCAAAAGGTTAAAAATTATCCTTCAGGACGGGTTTTTGTCTTCATTCTGTATTTAGCAGTGATTTCATGAAAATACAAATATTGGTGACAGTTAAGTCACGTATGTTGTTGAATGTGACACGTGAAAGAAATACAATGAGACGTTTATGTTATCTTCACAGACATCTTCATAACCCCCCCATTCATTATGAAATGAAGATAACATAACAGAAAATCTAAAGAATTTGGATTTAGAAATAAATATTTTTTAAAAACATTTACATGTTAATAATTGTTGTATGCATGACAACGTTCATGAAAAGTTTATGTTCAGATTGACCCCACCCATTGAGGAGGTGATAGTGAACATATATATATACGTATATATATATATATATATATGTATACACACACATATGCTACGATCATTATAGTAAGATGTATAGTGCTGACACCAATGCACCAGTGCAGTTAAAGTCTGCAGTTCCTCAATTATCCACGTGAGACTGACTCCAAAAGTGAGCCGATCTCTTTAGACTCACGTGTTAAAATATTCAGCTTTACAAAAGCGTGTTTACAGCCTCATACAAAAATTATTTTGGTCTCCATGTTAAATATACATCCACTAAATAACTCTACTGTTTAAATTACATTAAGGCACTCACATGAATAGCCATAGCTTGAGTGAGCTATGGTGTATGTTTATACTGTTGGTGCCTTTTGGAGCTTTTTTAATGAAGCTATTCTCACAAATATGGCTTTTTATGAACCTATCGATATAAACAGGCAGTCTTAAAAAAGGCTGTGCTCCAGTTTGGGGTAATATTTAGGTAGTATTTTATTTATATTTTAATTATATGCTAGTACTGCATCTGTGGGATATACCCAAGCCTTACTAAAGTTAAAAAAAAAGATGGTGATGGCCATAACACCAGACTTCAGGGTGCTCGAGATGGAGGTCTATGAACTAATGGTTATGGTCACAATAGCAACCTGCCTATATTTGATCATATACAGTCTATGGGGGACCACACCGCAACTGAATATGAAACAATAAAAACAATAAATAATAAAAACAGAAACTTTACAGTCATGTGATGTCGATGCAGGTCGACTGAAAACAACGGGCCCAAAAAAGGATTATAGGCAAATCAAAATCTTAGAGCCTTTATTGTGAAACTAACATGTTTTGTGCTGTGAAACAATGCAGGAATTACGCATTCTGAAGCAATACTTGGTTGGAACAAGATCAGGGAGTGCTCTATATATCTATATATCTTTTTTTTTAAACTTTAACAGGTTGTATGACATCTCTGTGAAGTGCAAAGACACCGTGGCATCAGCATCTCCAGTGTCTCAGCTACCTACTATACTGTAAACAATCTACACTATAAGGCGCACAGTTGAAAAGTTGCCCAACAAAAGAGCCACAACATCAGTTCATAAAGGGTCTGATGTGAAAATGCATCATCATCATCATCTTCATCATCAACACTCTGCAGATCTGGCATACCAACTGTCAATATACCAACTGCAGGCAGTAAAATGCTGTTTAAGTTTATTTAAATGGCAC
>VOQK01003811.1:0-10673 GCA_015052645.1 Benitochromis conjunctus | reverse complement strand
GGCATTAAAATCATCAAATCAGTCTATTCGTGTAATTTTTTTCTTTATATATCGAGTGATAAATATATACGTATATAATTTTTGCACCCTTAGTGGTCGTCACACGATGCGGTAATCAAATGTGTCTTTTTCAGTATGGTCTGTCCAGTTGGATGAGGGCATACTGCGGTATGGGTCTAGTAGGATGCGGAAACAGCGCACAATGAGCAGGGCCAGGAAGATGAAGAGCAGCAGCACGAAGACAAAGGCAGCCTTCTGCTCAAGCGTCAGGTAGGAAGGCACATGATGGCCACCACCCGACGAGGACAGCGTGCTGCTGAAGAGGCCCTCGGCCATCCTGGGCACATCCATGCTTGATCGTCTCGGCTCCAGCTCTTTGTCGGTTACTTAAAGACTTTTGAGGGGAAGATGGACTCAGTGGAAAAGACCTGTGTGAAAATCCAGATAGATGCATTATAGATCATGTCTTCTGTAATTACGCAGGTGAACGAGTAAACCAATAATGTTTAAATTCTCAAAAAACTCCTCAATTAATACAAATGACAGGACAAAGCGGCTTCAGGATGAGTTTATTTTTGCAAATCCAGGCAAAAAAGCCTGCGCTGTGACTAAAGAAGGCCCAGAGGACTCCTTTGGCAATGAAATTCATGAGGGAGTTTTAGTTATACAGCATCTAATGGAAGCAATACCGCTCTGGAGGTAGAAATGTCACTGGCTTCATTAAACCACAGCTTATTATTACTGAATTTCTAACCTTGCCTCCTATGAATTGTGTTCATATGCAACCAACCTGCATCAGCAAATTAGATTCTGTGGAAACGTTTATTTTAAATATTGTCATGCATGAGGAAAAATGAGTTTCTCCTCAGACAAGGTTACATGAATGAAACATGAATTCAAATAGGTTTACGGCTGCCTGATGAAGGATGGATTACCAACAGACAGACAAACAGACAAACCGGAGAGCTGCTACAGACCCCCAGAGGTGCAGGGGGACAGAAATGTACACGTAAAGGGCACATTTAATAGAAATAAAATTTTAAAAGGCATATTGTATCACAAAATGTTTAACATCTGTCATGCTAAAGGCATTATTTCATATTGCTTTAGCACATCATTGTAACTGAGATATTCGAGGTAGTTCTTACGCAGTGCATAGCTCTGAACTTTACATCATTAAAGAAAAGGGTGTGATGAATTACTACAATTAAGAAATCTGCATGTATCTTTGTACCTCGATTCTACATATTCTAACGCATACGATCTTATGCAAGTGTACCTGAGCTGAAAACAAATCCTGAACTCTCTCCTTGATAGAGTAAAGTTTCCTAAAAATTACAGCCGCAGCACATTTACAAAAATGCTGAGCCCCCTTTTTAATGAAACTATATACAGGAAATTATTAAAGATTAACATCTTCAGTAGGAACTAAAGCCATAAAAATTGAGAGACCAACACACTGCTGGGTATTTTTTTATCTGGTAGGATTTGAAGTCAATAAAAAGCACATTATAACACCAGCCTTATCCTTTAATCCAGTTACCAGACAGCAAACCTGAGCCCAAACCTGAGACTTACCGAAAAAAGCCCCTAAAATAAAATAATTCCCCCCTATACTGAGACAACTTCCATATAGGTTTAGAATAGTCCTGGGTTCATCTAAGGAGTGTATTAAATTAGTAAGGGTCCTTAATGTCAATTAGATTACAGTAAATCAGGAAACTCATGGGGAATTGTGTAATGCAGTATGTGAGTTGATACGCTATTTCAATGTCATCTCTGAGCTTAGAGCAAAAGACACCGGGGAATGACTTCATTTCCCTCCATAGTGGTTAGGTCATGTTTTTTCATTATGTTCAGTTATTTAAAAAAATATCCCCAGAAAGGCTTATTGCTGTGTGGATCATTTGTTCTAACAAAAAACAGCCTAATACAATGAATTTGGAGGCACTTGGATTGTCAGTTCTATAGAGACAGCTGCAGGTAATTCCTCAACAACCAGCGGGACCGTTCATCGTTTGATGTTTTTCCTCCTGCTGAGCAAACACTCGCTTTGAGTTATTATTCCAAACCAGTGTGAGAATGATTATTTTCTTCACACCACAGGAATGCTACAGAGGAAATATAGTTCTTTAAACCTGGAGATTGCACAGATATCACAAGGTTGTTTTTCTCACGCGACTAAAACACGATTTTTCCGTTTTTGCTTATAATTTCCATAGCGTAGCAAATTATTAATTTGCTTAATTACCACATTTGGCATAGCTATACAACCCCATCAAATTAGCTGGAGTGATGTCCAATTGTAACCCAAAGCCACCTGTTGTATGTGTGTGGTTGTTCTATTTAAATAATTATTAAAAGGCTGGAGACACTGATTGGAGGAACATCTGAAAATGCTTACTGTTTTTTCTTTCTTTTTCTAGCTTTCCTATAATGTCATCACACACTTTCCTATCACACACTTTCCCATCACACACTTCCTCAAATCTAACATTTCTGACCATCAGATTACACAGCACACGAAATTATTTGGCATGAAGTGGGAGAAACATACTTTACAGTTGTCTGTGGCAGCGGTTTTCAAACATTTTGTATCCATGACACACCAAAGACAAAGTTTCAAGGGACACCTGTATTCATATCTGTGCAAAACAGCATATTCAATATCTGGCATGCTGTCAGTTTGTCATTTGATTGTAATGTCAGATGAACTATTGATCATCTGGACCTATTAATGTTGCTTTGCAATAAGCGCCACTACCTTTCAGCTTGCCTCAATCACCTTATCAGAGATTTTCACACAGCCCAATAAATGGCCTTGGTTTAGATCCAGACTCTGTTGAAGAAAGCCAAGTTTTCCTCTTCAGCTTGCTTGGCAACATTAACAAATGACTTTGACATCCCCAGTCCAGCTGCAGAAACAACACGGGAAAGCAATGTGTGTTTGGCTCATAAGTGGCCCACATGTGCAGTTTTCTTAGGGTCACATTTGACACATGACTACTACAATGAAGTCACGTGTCTGCCAAATACGGGCCAGATGTCACACCTAGCACCTACAAACACGGCTACTAACATTTGGGCCACAACTGGCACACACAACACAAACACAATGAAGATTAGGCAAAATATTTTCTTTTGATTGTTCCCTGTCGTCTTTGCCCTCAGTGGTGAATTGTACTGGTGGTTAGCTGAAATTGCCACACACACAAATTTTGTTGTCCTCTTAGCTGACAGTCAACTGACACATTTGGACTTGAGCAGACATGACAGGAGGTTCCTAAACTATTTTTTCAGTCTCTTTGTACTGGAAAATATGCCTACAAAATAAAATATAGTATGATTAAAAATCTGATATATTTATCACAGCGTGTGGTTGACATAAAGTCCCCAGGTAAACAAAGTACACTGTGATACTAACGTAACAAGATCCTTGTCAGGTGATTCAGGACATACTGGTGAGAAGCGAGCTTGAGGAACAAGGTATACCAGTTAGATCCAGGTTGCGTAATGTGGGCCTGCCGTTACTCGTGTACTGAAAAACTTTGGCTCCTCCCAGACATTTTCCCATCTATTAGATTTATTATCTGATTTTCAGTGTTCTCTGAGAAATGTTTGCATAACCCAAACTCTAATCCTTTTTGGTTCTGTCCTTCAGTTACGCTCCTGTAAGTGCGACAAGCCGTCACACACACTGACAATCACATTGGGAGGAGTGCTGAATGTGTTATGAGACAACTCAAAGTGACAAGACAGGCAGAAGAGCTGTCTCTTTCTGCCTAAAAGAAAAAAAAATCTGTTAGGAGCTCTCAGGAGAGACCCAGAGAGAGCGGAGCCTTCAGCCATGCCTCGCTGATCAGCAGCCTGTAATCCATCACACTTAAAACTCAAAAATGATATTTCACAGCAGTGATTCATTGCCCTCACAGTGAAAAATGATAAGGAACAGGGCTGTTTTTCTTTGTCTGCTGGTTTACTGTCAAATCATAATCTCACCGTCCTGTCCTGCAATGACACAGTGAGGTTACAGGGTATTAGCACTTTGGGCCACAAACCACTTTGCTATTTGTTACAAGGTTATGTAATAAACTTCAAAGGCTCCAAACATTTACATCGTCAGCAGCTCCATGACTAAGCGCTCAGAGTTTGGAGCTTTTCTTGACAGTATTTAACAGGGATACGCTAAACATTTAAGCTGCCAGTGACAGCTTTAGAAGGAGCTTTTCATTTTAAAAGGAAACGTTGGGTCACATATCTGTCTGTACTTTGCTCATCAGCAGCTGAATTTCAGAAAAAAGCAAATTGCCTCCGTAGCCCTGAAATCGCCAGTAGGTGACAGAGATACAAATACGCCGTGTCGAATTTCTGAAGCTATGTAAGGGCGCAGTTTTTTTTTTTCATAGTTCAACTGTACAAAATCAGCGGCAGTTGCTGCGATGAGGAGAAGAGATGAAACCGTGTCAGACGCCGAGAGTAAAATTGACAAGGAAGTGAGTGTGACGAGGATATCGAGCCAAATTTAGAAAGGATTCCAGTGATGTTGAAGTGTTGATGTAACCTGCAGGCTCTGCATGTCTGTGTTGTGATTATGACTAATAGAGAATTAAAACAACATCAGAGGAGGTCAAATTAAGCAGTTAAGGAGAATTGTTCAACACGTTGTGAATCATTTCACAATATAAATGTGCTTTACTATAAATTAAATGTAGAAATTACACTATTTATTATTAAGTGAGTAAAATATACACCATTTAGTAAAAATATTAATTTTGCATACATTCCCTTTTTTAATGTATTATTTTTTTCTTTAATTTATTTATATGTCTTTCAATGTCATGGACGTTTTCTTTACAGACATGGTTTGTGAATGCAACAAATAAAACCTTTAAGATCTTTTAAGCTTGCACGCACGCACGCACGCACACACGCGCACAGCATTTATTTAAAAATGTATGCTGAAGAAGATTGAGGAAATAAAATTCTTCAGTTTGCCTAATATATGTATTTTTTAAGTTACATACTTTGTGTAAAGAAATGCAAGCGAAAGAGGAACCACTGCAAAATTAATAATACATGTGAGTGCAGGTGCATGCAAAAATAAACATGTAATATGCACAAGAGTGGTGATATAAATAAGAGTCCTCATACTGAGATATTCTTATTCATATCGCCCAATTCATCCAAGTCCTTGTAATGCAACTGTAATCAAAGGTAGACACACCCGCGGATTCAACGCAGGAATGCTTAACAATCCAGCGCGTAATGATGAACCGCCATTTAAATGCAACATATAGGCTATTCGGTCTGAAACTGCCCCTATTGTTTCAATAAAACGGCTCAAAATTGCCCGTTTTCTTGAACCCATTATTCCTATGAGCCTCAGCTGGACTCCTCTCTGCACACGTGGATGGATCAAAAATGTGTCCAAATGCCATTTCTTTCGCCTCCGGTGCGTCTGACGGCACCTGTCACACCTTTACAGCCCGAAGATCAAAGCGCAAAATCAACGCATTTCTCTTTTTAAGGGCTCCATGTCGAAGGGGATTGTGGTCAGATGGAGCATGAGCCGCAGGTGCGAGTGACCGAGTCTGTAAACACTAACCTGTTGTTATCAGGGGAGCTCGGGAATCTCCGTCAGCGGCAGGTCTCCATTCCGCTAGATCCGACGATTCTGTTTGCAGGTCTTTCACCGAAACAACACAAACCACGAACAGACGCGTCCTTGCAGACCGCAGGGCTCCTCACTACATGACAGAAAAAGCCTGGCAGAGCTTCTTTCTTCTGTCTTTGCTGACTGAGCCGAGCAGACCTCACCCTCTGCTGCTCGGTTTTCTCTCTTCTTCTGCTCTTGACGCGCCGCTCATCCCCGCAGACACACAGGCAGAGATGTAGTGGTACCCAGTCGCTACTGGCAACCTGTTGCCATAGCAATCCTCCAGGTAGGCGATATATTGCAAGCGGATGAGGGAAAGGTGTGGCCCTCATACAATACATGCAAACTCATAAACACACATATGACACATATTTAAAGGTAATTCGATAATTAAATAATAATAATAAAAAAAGTGATGCCGTCTGAGAGACTCAACTGAAAGGTGAGAAGAATATAAAATCACCCTTGGGACAGTTGAAATGACATGTTGTTATATTATTATTTGATTTTTGTCGCTTTATTGTAAAACTGCGGTGTATTCGTAAAAAAACAAAACAAAACAGTAAACTTGGAGAGTGAGCTTGGCTGTGGGCAGTATACAGGTGGGAAATTAAGATGTGATGACATTTAAAACAAAAAAACATTCCTTACTTTTATAGAGACAAGCTCTGGAGTCTTCACTGCCTCACGGTGACAAACACGAATCCCCTCAGAGATGTGGGAAGACACGACGTGCCATGTTATTAGGTCAAACAGTAAACTTCATGGATGGAGTGTAAACTTGGCTTTGGGCAGTATACAGGTGGGAAATTAAGAAAGCAGAAAACATTTATTTTTTTATAGAGACAAGCTAAACACGAATCCCCTCAGAGATGTGGGAAAACGTGACGGACCGTGAAGGGTCACAGAGTGACTGTGCAGAGCAGCAGTTTGGGGAAATCTCAGGTTATATAATGTCCTCGCGCAGCTGAGTGTCCAACAGCTGTACTGCATCTCCATCTGGTGGCGGTGATTGGAGACTGCGGGTGTAAGTATTGTAGTGAACTGTTTTCTACCTTTTCACGGTTTATGAGGGAGGAACAGTGAAAAATGAACATCAGACTTAAAACTTAAAGTTTTTCTCAAAGCTAAAATCTTCTGTGATCTCTTACATACAGCCGTTTATTCATCTGTTTTGTCCTTTTCACTTGGAACATCACCTTGCCGGCAATACCGTCCCTGCTACATTCTAAAAGGGCATAACCGGGGTGTAACAGTGATTAGGAATATACCTGTCATGTAAAGGTAGAACAAAGATACGGCTGACTTTTTGAACAACAAATATCTCTAAAGCTCAGCAAGGAAAAAAATGATATGCTTTTGAATAAATAAGTAAATAAGGGGTTGCCACAGCAGGTAGCTTTTATAGCAGGTAGTTTTACATTAGATGACGGTTGCGCTCAAACCAGTGACCATTCACTTGCCAAGACAGTGCTTACATTATTATACTAATGACATGCATGTGTATTTAATTTTTTTGGGCTTGTGTTTTCTGTATTTTTGATTTTTCCAGTTTTGAGCCTCCATAGATTTAAGGAGTTTATTTCGTAGCCTGTGAGTTTGCCAGACTACCCAGAATTTTAACGTTTTAGTGGATTTTGTTACTCCAGGACAAAGCCCGACAAGCCACTTGCAGTGTTTTCAAGTTGTTGTGCAAAGCTGAGCTAATGGTCTCCTGGCTGTACTCTCATACTTAGTGTACCAATGAGATTAATGTTGAACTCTCGGCTTCTTGGCATTTCCCAAAATGTCAGCCGTTAAATCCATAATTATTCAAATGAGAGCTGGCTGAGAATCAAATACATCTTGCGTTAAACCTTAAAATTCCTTATTTCATGAATATTTGATCTAATTATAAAAAGTTTGGAAGGATGTGTAAAAATTTGCTTCACTGTGGTTGAAACTTTAGTGTGAACAATACAACTGGAAAGAGCTGTTGTTCATCTATGATCATTAGTCACACTCTAAAAATAGCGGAATAGACACATAAATTCACTATGTCTTTGTTAAACCCCATGCTAGATTGGTTGGCCTCCATCACCTACATCTTGACATCTTTTTTTAATAACTACTTCAGTGAGTAAAAGCAATAATAATACCTTTGAGACTTTCTAAATGAAACTTTAAGAAATCCTTTTAATAATCTCATAGAAAAGCGTTTCATGACTAAATTTGCTATTTTTGCACAGGAAAAAAAAGAGTCTACACTCAAGTACTACACAAAAAAACACGTGAATTTAAACAAGCTTTCTACACACCCAGGGTAAAACTACATATGTATAACAGATTTTAAAAACACAGTTATGAAAGCTGGCGCAGGGAGCTCCTAATTGGATGGCTAGGTCAGAGGAGATATCTGATTGGTTCTTATGGTGCTGTGTCAGTCTCCCAGCCCTCAGTGATTAAAGCAACTGTCAAGATACAGTTATAGCAAATGTATCTGCCTTGTGCCTGCACCACCCCTGATCAAAGGAGGAACAAACACAGGAATACTGTCATTGTCCTATTATGTAACCAACTCCTTGACATATTTTCATACTGAGTTGAAGGTTCTTGGGTACTAATGTAGCCCATTAGTGTCTCTTAAGACAACACTATCCCCCCCAAAATTGATTTATTTCCAAATTACAAAACGTATACAGTATATGGTAAATGGTCTGACACACTTCAAGTTACCTTTATACCACAGCATGTCTCTCTTCCACAGTGTGTGCCTTCCTCCCCTCACCCCAACTGGTCCTGGCAGATGGCTGCCCCTCCCTGAGCCTGGTTCTGCAGGATGTTTCTTCCTGTTAAAAAGGAGTTTTTCTTCTCACTGTCGCCAAAGTGCTTGCTCATAGGTGTCTGATTGCTGGGGTTTTCTGTTTTCCCTGTATTATTGTAGGGTTTTTACCTTACAATATAAAGCACCTTGAGGCAACTGTGATTTGATGCTATATAAATAAAATGGAAGTGAAACGAATTGAATATCTTTAATTAGTAAACATGTATTCTTGTAAAGTTGATAAAAGCAGTAAATTGTACATTTTAGTTTGCTTAAAATGTGTTTGGTGCTGTAAATTAGTTAAAAAGTAAATGTTATTTCCAGTAGACTGCTTTGAACAAAACCTAAAACCTACACATTATGTAAGGCTTGTCTTCAACGTCAGTGCTCAAAGCAAACAGCAGCATCCTAAAATGCACCAGATATGACTGTGTCAACATGCTATCTTTTAAGTAGAGTAAGATTTAACATATTCACCACTTCAAATAATTCTGTACTTTAAGGAAATAACTTTTAGATCTGTGTAATTCTTAAGACACTAAGATTCACTATTGGGAACCACCAGTGTCTGTACAAAACCTCTGATGACATTGTTGTTTTTTTTTATTTTTATAAAACATCAGTGCTAACAGGGCTAAAGATTAAATAACTTTTTTAATTGATAGAAACATTAGAAATGACACAGTGACAACTAGAAATTCAATATCCTGTGGCTGTCGTGTCAAATTTGACCTTTGACCTTTCCTTCAGCGTCAATACATTGATCTGAAGGGCAAAGTAATAATAATGCTATATAGAGCCATTTAAAACTATGTTTCTTATTGCCATTGTTTGTACTAACAATATATAGGCATATAGGGGATGTTTATGTATATAATATATTACTTTATTTGGTCACTGATATTTACATTACAGTAACAGATTATAACCACTTAATTACATAACAATTTGAATACCTGTATAATGATCCCAAATATGATTTAAGTATTGCTATTTTCTTTAGGAAAATTAAAGATACTTTTTTTTTGTCAAGTTTCAATATTAAAGAACAAAAACAAGAATAAAGAAAAAAGTGTATCACTGTGAGAAACCTTTGCTGATCCTTGGGAGTTACATAGTCGGCACATAAAGTTTTCTGTCCTAGGTGAATTTTTTTCCCCATCATTTTTCACAGTGGGAAGGTCATCTCATCTTGGAAATCTGCGGGGTGAGCATTCTCCCTGCTACCCTTTTGCTTACTGAAAACAAACAAACAAACATGTTGCAGAAGAGCTATTCCAGGCCTTGTAAGTTTTACAGTTACTTGGGCAAGCAATTGGCTTCCTTACTTTGTTCATTAATATAGATGTGAAGCTGCTACTGATCTGCCAATAAAAGCTACAGTGGGTACATGATCAGCTACAGAAGGCAGTGAATTCTAATTTATATGAACTCTCAGCTGATTGCTCCTGCATAATAAGCTTACAAGACTTAAATATTTATCTATAATCTCTTTTGCCCTTACATACTGTTCGGGTTAATTTTGACCTGTTCTGACATTTGACAGCAACAAAATTTTTTTACATTCAGTCAGTCAGTGTATAGGGATTGACCAGACACCCCATACTCCCGGACCAACCCCACAGGACACCCCGAGGGACATGGTCGAATGCCTTCTCCAAGTCCACAAAACACATGTAGACTGGTTGGGCAAACTCCCATGCACCCTCAAGTATCCTCGAGAGGATAAAGAGCTGATCCAGTGTTCCACGACCAGGACGAAAACTGCATTGTTCCTCCTGTATCAGAGGTTCGACTAACGGATGGACTCTCCTTTCCAGCACCCTGGCATAGACCTTCCCAGGGAGGCTGAGGAGTGTGATTCCCCTATAGTTGGAACACACCCTCCGGTCCCCTTTCTTAAAGATGGGAACCACCACCCCGGTCTGCCAATCCAGGGGTACTGCCCCTGATCTCCACACAACATTGTAGAGGCGTGTCAACCAAGACAGCCATACAACATCCAGAAGAGCCTTCAGGAACTCGGGACGGACCTCATCCACCCCAGGGGCTCTGCCATCAAGGAGTTGTTTAACTGCTTCAGTGACCTCGCCCCTGGAGATTGGCGTGTCATCCCCTTCGTCCCCAGGCTCTGCTTCCTCCACGGAAGATGTGCCAGTGGGATTAAGGAGGTCCTTGAAGTATTCCTTCCACCGCCCGACAATTTTCTCAGTC